>QJPP01001448.1:0-83886 GCA_003996215.1 Jaltomata sinuosa
AGCGTTGGAAAGGTATACAGATGTGACCTTCCATGAATCATGACTTCTTGGCCTTATACAATGCTAGAAGCAGATAATATAAGGTACTACTATCACTTTTGGCTTCGCATGGTATGTCATATCATTCATTTGTGTGAGGTACCACCCTTGTTTGTTGTTTGTTGATTGTACGCTCTGATAGTATGAGATGTCGGAGGGTTTGTCTTCACTTGTTTGTGTTCCTTGGGTGTATGGGCACCCGTGGGACTATATGTAGACTTATTGCTACTATTTTCCTCTCTTGGTTCCTGTTGTGGTTCTTATGACTTTTGATATTGTTAAGGTTAAACTTAGGCTTCCAGTTATTGAATTCTTGACTTGAGATTGCATGCTTAGTTGGGTTATTGTTCCTTGTATTCGAGCATGTTGACTGTTTTCTTCCTCTCCTTCTCTATTCGTTGAGGTTACTATTATACCGCATGCTTTCTAAACTCTTCTTTATATACTTGTTGTTGTGAGGATCCCAGGTACGTGATTCTTTCCCTCGCCTGTGATGTGCATTCTTTTAGCTAGCCATATGTATTGTTCCTTCTTGTATTCCTTCTGTGCTAGCTTCAGTGTACTTATTCGTTGCCTTCTATAACTAATTGTTTTCTATTCTACTTATTACTGTTCTTTTATCTTATATGTGCCCAGTCGGCCTATGATACCTACAGGGTACTGGTTGCTTTACAATTGGTGCTCATATTACACTCTGCATCTTCTGGTGCAGATCATAGTGTGGGCCATTGCCACTAGATCATGAGATTCATGCTTGGTGACCTTTTGGACTATCCAGACTGAGGGTGAGCTCTTGGCGACTGTAGCTTAGCTTTAGTTTATCTTATGTATCATATACTTTGTTACTACTCAGAGACAGTTGTGTATATATTATTTTGGATGCTTCGTACTCCTTATATGTAGTTCTGGCTCTATACTATGATATCAGGTTTTGGGGTTTGGTTTAGCGTCCGCATATGTATATATATTCCTATATCTACTTTCTTCAGCTTATTTCCCTTGCTTCTACTTATTTATAATGTTCTTCTAATAAATTGTTAGATGGTAGCCCATTACTAACCATTCTGAGCTATGGGGATTGGTTCGCCTACTGGGGGTTGTAGGTGATATCATGATCGAGAAATTGGGTCGTGATAGCTTGGTATGAGATCCTAGATTCACTGGTATCATCGTTATAGGAGCCAATGTCTAGTAGAGTCCTGCGAATCAGGGCGGAGATGTCCGTACTCAATCTTTGGGAGGCTATAGTGACATATTAGGAAATATGACATTCTAATTTGCTTTTGTATCGTGCGTAATCCTTGGGAGTTTCTTGAAATCTCAATTGTTCTCATTCATTCTTTAGCAGATGGCTCGTACAAGATCATCATCGTTGGGCAGTGTAACACCCTGAAAATTGATTCAGCTGTCTAAATTGAAATCTCTGAAAGATCCTAAGTTTCCAGGAATCACGAGTCCAGTCTATAGACCATTGTTTGAAAGATGGACTATCCTGTCGACTTGTGTAACCTGATTTGAGAACTGCCAACTCCTTCAGGAATGACAAATGGTTTTTATGGCCCGTAGTTTGAACTATGGACCGTCATGTAACTCGTAGAACTTGATTCAGAGGATTGCATGTTTCCCAGAAACTATGGTTTGAGTCGATAGGTCATTGTTCAGTTGACGAGTCGTCCTGTTGACTCATGGTTTACCTTCTGCAGGTTGTCTAGTTGGCCAGGAACCACGGATGGAAACCATAAGCCGTAGTTTATTCTACGTCCCATGGAATCCACCCGTGATTCCTGAAAGTTGACTTTTAACATCTTTTTCCTAATTATATTCCAAGGGTATTTTAGTCATTTTCCCACCCTTTTAACTCCTAAATAATGTCGTTTTGACTACTTTGAGAAGGGTTTCTACCCCATTTAGCCTAAGATTCTCAGTATGCTTTATTCATCCACCAAATTGGGAAAGTTCTTCTCCAAGCTCCAAGTCTCAAGATCCAAGGCCAAGTCTCCTAATTTGTTCTTTTTCAAGTGGGTTAGCTTAAATCAAGGTATGTGGGTATTTAACAATGGGTTCGTCTCACCCTTGTTCCCAAAACCCCCAATTTTTACTTTGAATTATGAACTTGTGAAATTAGGGTTGTGATCTAAATTGGCAAAAACTTATGAAATCAGTTTCTATGCTTAAATTCATGGTTTTTTATTACTTATTTACGATGTGATCATGATTCCTTTATTGGATTTAAAAGCCCAAGCAATAAAGTTAATTTCTAGCATGATTCTATTAAATTCTATATTTTCAAGTGAAATTGGGCATGATTAGATATTATGACTTTATGAATTTATGGAATTGCATGCCTAACTCTTTAATTATGAATTTAGAAGGAAAAGTATGATTTGAATTATGGCTATGCTTTATTTTAAAAACTATGATATGAGAATTGCATGGAACCCGATGTGTCTTCGTGCTTTTCAAAGAATATTTGGTATTTGATTATACCTTCATGAACTTATGAGCTATATGTATGTTTTGGGAGTAGTACTTAGCACCGAGTGATGAGAGTTTGATTACCCAAATCCAAAAACTATGTTGCCAGCGTAGGTTATGATTTGCCCTATGGGCTTATGAGAGTGGATCCACATCTTGATTAATGGTGTCCTTGCCTTAGTGGGGCATAGGACAACTTTGCCAACTAGGGTTATATAGTTGGGTATGGTTGCCCATACTTTGGCAAGGTTCGGGCCATCTTTGCTAACTAGGGTTACATAGTTAGATTCCATGTAGCTCACGTGGTCTATTATCTGTTATAAGAAACTCCCGTATGAAAGTTTTGAATTATTTAAACTTATGATATCTACTTTGAGTTTTGACTCTTATTTCATGATTTACTATTCAATTTATGACATCTACCTTTGAAACTTCATTTATGCATGAACTAAGTTCTTATAGATGTTTTGAACACATTTCCATTATTTTCATGCATCGCTCATATACTCGGTACATCCTATAGTACTGACGCATATCTTGTGTTGCATCCTTTGATGATGCAGATTCAGGCTCACTCCCTCACACTCATGGATAGATATCGCCGGACTCCCAGCTTCCAGTGGTGAGACCTCATTATCCGAGGCCCAGTATTAGACCTATTTCCCTTATGTTGTCATCTTTGGATTTCTCGTGCTAGTTGGGGTCTTGTCCCATCATCTCTTATGATAGTTTAGAGGCTTTAGACATAGCTAGACCTGTATTCTGATGTATGGAGTTTGTACTTCTTAGACTTTTTCTTATTTCAGTTAGTGTTGCCTATCATTAACTAGTATGCTTCTGCTATGCTTCTTGAATGGATATATCTTAGTATGCTATGACCAAGGGTTATTCTAGGGCATTCATACCCCAGATCCCGTGTTACGTCTAGGGGGTAACCTCGGGGCATGACAAACTTGGTATCAGAGCCTCAGGTTTAAGAGTCCTAAGGTGTCTGAAGCCGCATCAAATAGAATCTCTTTCATGGGTGTGAAGCGCGTCATACTTATGAGAGGGGAAGCTATGAGATTTCTTAGGAAAAATTTCTTTCATGATCAATATCATGCGATAGAGTTAACCTGTTATTCCTTTAATCCGTTTTGGTTATGTTTCAGATTATGCCTCCACGACATGCTATGCCTCCCCGAGCCACTCGGAACACTGTCCCTCCAGTTTTGGCCCCCGAGGTCACAAATATGGAGTTTCAGAATGCGATCCAACTATTAGCTTAGACTATGGCTACCCAAGCCAATCAGTAGGCTCCTTCTCCCGTTCACCTTCTCGGTGGAGCGGTGGCTCGAGTTCGAGATTTCATTCGTCTAAACCCACTGGAGTTCTGGGGTTCGAAGGTCGGTAAAGACCCTCTTAGCTTTGTGGATGAAGTGAAGAATATCTTCAAGGTGATGTAAGTTTCCGGAGTTGAGAGTGTCGAGCTTGCATCCTATCAGTTGAAGGACGTAGCTCATATCTGGTTCACACAATAGAAGGAGGCTAGAGCTAGGGATGTGGTCCCAATGACATGGGAGTGATTTGAGGGAGCTTTCCTTGATCAGTTCTTTCCACGAGAGTTGAGGCAAGCTAATGTTGAGGAGTTCGTGAACTTGAGACAGGGATCGATGACTGTTCAGGAGTACAATTTGAAATTAACTCAGTTGTCTAGGTATGCCCCTTCTATGGTAGTGGACCCGCATAATCAGATGAGCAAGTTTATCTATAGGGTTTCAGATTTAGTGAAGAAGGAGTGTAGGTTCACCATGTTGTTGGTTGATATGAATATTTCTAGGCTCATGACCCATGCTCACCAGATCGAGGGAGACAGACTTAGGGAGATAGCTAAGGAGAACAAGAGGGCTAGATCCGAGGGTTCATGTTTCAATCATCAGCTGTCCAGAGGCGGACATCGCTCTTCATTTTAGAAGAAATCATCAGGCCCCATTCACTCTTCATCTAGTACCCCTACCCAGGCCTCTAGGCCTTTTCATGATCATACTGGTAGGGGAGTTAGTTCTCAGTCGCGGGGGAGTTTTGCAAAGGGTGCCCCTTACCCTTCTTATGCCAAGTGTGGAAAGAGTCACCTCGGTGAGTGTCTAGCCGATTCAGGCAATTGTTTTGGTTGTGGTCAGAATGGACATCGTATTAGGGAGTGCCTTTCAGCTAGAAAGGGATAGGGAGGTAGGAATTAGTCTACCCCAGTAGTTTTAGGAGGTCGACCAGCGTAGGAGAGCACAACTTCTAGTTCTGGTGGTCAGCGCCAAAACTATATTTATGCCATGTCCTCTCATCAGGACCAAGAGATCTCACCTGATGTGGTTACTGGTATATTGGCAGTCTTTTCTATAGATGTGTATGCTTTGTTGGACCCCGGTGCTTCCTTATCTTTTGTGACCCCTTATATAGCATGCAAATTTGAAGTATGTCCTGAATTGATTTTAGAACCCTTTTGTGTTTCTACTCTTGTTGGTGAGTCAATCTTAGCCAAAAGAATCTACTGAAATTGCCCTATCTTAGTCCTTCATAGAGTCATTTCAGTGAATTTAGTAGAGTTGGAGATGACAAATTTTGATGTTATTCTTGGTATGGATTGGCTACATGCTTGTTATGCTTTTGTTGATTGTCGTACTCGGGTTGTCAGTTTAAAGTTTCCAAATGAACCTGTCTTAGAATGGCAAGGTAGTCCCCCATCCTCGAAATGTCATTTCATATCTTATCTTAAGGCTAGGAAGATGATTTTAAAGGGGTATGTTTATCATATAGTTTGGGTTATGGACACAGAGTCCGAAACCCCATCCCTTCAGTATGTTCCCATTGTGAATGAATTTCCAGAAGTATTTCCTGAGTATTTTCCGGAGTCCCTCCCTAGCGGGAGATCGACTTTGGGATAGATCTTCTTCCCGATATGAATCCCATCTCTATTCCTCCTTATAGAATGGCTCCTGCAGAACTTAAGGAGTTCTAGGATCAGTTGAAGGACCTTTTTGAAAAGGTTTATATCAGGCTTAGCATTTCCCCATGGGGTGCTCCAGTCTTATTTGTGTGAAAGAAAGATGGTTCCTCAGAATGTGTATTGACTACCGTCAGTTGAACAAGGTCACCATCAAGAATAAGTATCCTATTCCTAAGATTGATGACTTGTTTGATCAGCTTCAGGGTGCTAGTTTCTTCTCTAAAATTGACCTTAGATCCGATTATCATTAACTGCGTGTTCGAGAGTGTGATATTTCGAAGACAGCCTTCAGGACTCGGTATGGTCATTACGAATTTGTTGTTATGTCTTTTGGCCTAATGAATACTCTTGCAGCTTTTATCGATTTGATGAACCGTGTGTTCAAACAGTATTTGGGTATGTTTGTGATTGTTTTAATTGATAATATCCTTATCTACTCTCGGAGTAAGAAGGAGCATGCGGACCATTTGAGAGTGGTGTTGCAAACTCTCAAGGACCGACAGTTATTTGCTAAGTTTAGCAAGTGTGAGTTATAGATGCAGTTTGTTTCTTTTTTGGGTCATATTATGACTAGGGATGGTAGATGGTATTTGAGTTGATTCTCAAAAGATTGAGGCAGTAAAGAACTAGCTTAGACCTACTTCCCCGTCTGATATTAGAAGCTTTTTGGGTTTGGGTAGGTACTGCAGGAGGTTTGTGGAAGGATTTTCTTCCATTGCTTCCCCTTTGACCCGATTGACTCAGAAGAAGGTAAAATTTTAGTAGTCTGATTTGTGTGAGAAGAACTTTTAGGAATTGAAGACTAGATTGACCACAGCTCCAGTGTTAGCTCTAGCCGAGGGCCTAGATTATTTTTTTTGTGTATTGTGATGCTTCTAGGATTGGTTTGGGTTGTGTTTTGATGTAGCATGGTAAGGTGATTGATTATGTCTCTAGACAACTTATGACTCATGAGAAGAACTACTCGACTCATGATTTTGAGTTAGTAGCCATGATCTTTGCTTTGAAGATTTGGAGACATGACTTGTATGGGGTGCATGTGGATGTATTCACCGATCATAAGAGTCTTCAGTATGTGTTCACCTAGAAGGAATTGAATTTGTGACAAAGAAGATGGCTTGAGCTTCTAAAGGATTACGACATGAGTGTGCTTTACCATCTCGGTAAGGCCAATGTTGTGGCGGATGCACTTCGTAGATTGTCGATGAGTAGTGTGTCTTCAGTCAACGAAGGAAAGAAGGAACTGGTTAAGGAGGTTCATAGGCTTGCTCGGTTGGGAGTTTGCCTTATGGACTAAACAGAAGGTGGTGTTATTGTTTAGAATGGTTCCGAATCATCCTTGGTAGCAGAAGTGAAGGCAAAGAAAGACAGTGATCCCATTTTACTTCAGCTTAAGGGTGCAGTTCATCAACAAAGGGTTGAGGTTTTCTCCCAAGGGGGAGATAGTGTACTTAATTATGAGGGTCAACTATGTGTACCAGATGTAGATGGGTTGTGCCAGCAAATTTTTACTGAGGCTTATAGTTCCAGATATTCCATTCACCCCGGTGACACCAAGATGTACCGTGATCTATGTGAAGTCTATTGGTGGAATGGTATGAAGAAGGATATAGATGGTTTTTTGGCTAAGTGTCCCAACTATCAGCAAGTGAAAGTAGAGCACCAGCGACTGGGTGGCATGATTTAGGATATTGACCTTCCTACTTGGAAGTGGGAAGCGATTAATATAGACTTCATTACAGGTTTACCTCGCACTCGAAGGCAACATGTTTAGATTTGGGTGATTGTCGACCGGATGACTAAATCATCCCATTTCTTGGTTGTTAAGACTATGGATTCAGCAGACGATTATGCCAGACTCTACATCCAGGAGATAGCTTGATTGCATGGTGTACCTTTGTCCATCATTTTGGATAAGGGTACTCAGTTTACATCCCAGTTTTGGAGATAGTTTCAGAGGGGTCTTGGTACTCAGGTGAAGCTTAGCACAACTTTTCACCCACAAACAGATGGACAGGCAGAGCGTACCATTCAGACTTTGGAGGATATGTTGAGGGCTTGTGTGATTGATTTCAAAGGTAATTAGGATGATCACTTACCTCTTATCAAGTTTGCCTACAACAACAACTTTCACTCTAGCATCCATATGGCTCCTTATGAGACACTTTATGGTCGGAGCTGTAGATCTCCTATTGCTTGGTTTGAGGTAGGTGAGGCAGCCTTGATTGGTCTAGATTCAGTTCATGACACTATGGAGAAGGTTCAGCTTATTCGGGAAAGGTTTAAGACCGCTCAGAGCCAATAGAAATCGTATGCGTATGTGAGAAGAACAGAGTTGGAATTTGAAGTTGATGATTGGGTTTTTCTAAAAGTGTCAACCATGAAGGGTGTGATGAGATTTGGCAAGAAAGGAAAGCTTAGTACCCGTTTTGTAAGTCCTTACCGGATTCTGAGAAGAGTTGGAAGCATTGCTTATGAGTTGGATTTGCCATCTGAGTTAGATTTGCCATCAGAGTTAGAAGTGGTCCATCCAGTTTTTCATGTTTCCTTGTTGAAAAAGTGTGTTGGTGATCCGACCTTGATTATTCCTTTGGAGGATGTAGGTATGAGGGATAGTTTCACCTATGAAGAGGTTCCCGAAGAGATTCTTGACCGTCAGATCCGGAAGTTGAGAAACAAAGAAGTCACCTCGGTGAAAGTCCTTTGGAGGAATTAGCTTGTGGAGGGTGCTACTTGGGAAGCGAAAGAGGCCATGAAGGCCAAATATCCCCATCTCTTTCCTTCTGACTCAGTTTCAGCTTGAGGTAACAGTTTCCTCCCTAGTATGTTCCTCCGATTCTATGCAACCATTTTCCTTCATGATCCTAGAATGCATTCATGCTTTCTGGAGTTAGTTATGTTATGTTTTAAGTTGAGGAGTCACTTTTCATGCTTGTTCATCAGTTTTCATATTTTGATGTTTGGTTGGGCTGTTATTCCTCTAATATTTCCTTGTTTAGTCTTCAATCGAGGATGAATGATCCCAAGGGAGAGATATTGTAACACCCCAGAAATTGATTCAGCTGTCTAAATTGAAATCTCTGAAAGATCCTAAGTTTTTAGAAATCACGAGTCCAGTCTACGGACCGTCGTTTGAAAGATGGACTATCATGTCAACTCGTGGAACCTGATCTGAGACCTGCCAAGTCCTTCAGGAATGATGAATGGTTTCTATGGCCCATAGTTTGAACTACGGATTGTCCTGTAACTCGTAGAAATTGATTCAGAGGATTGCATATTTCCCAGAAACTACGGTTCGAGTCGATGGGTCATCGTTCAGTTGACGAGTTATCCTATTGACTCATGGTTTACCTTATGCAGGCTGTCTAGTTGGACAGGAACCACGGATGGAAATCACGAGCCGTGGTTTGTTTTACGGCCCATGGAATCCACCCGTGATTCCTGAAAGTTGACTTTTAACATCTTTTTCCTAATTATATTCCAGGGGTATTTTAGTCATTTTCCCACCCTTTTAACTCCTAAATAATGTCGATTTAACTACTTTGAGAAGGGTTTCTACCCCATTTAGACTAAGCTTCTCATTATGCTTCATTCATCCACCATATTGGGAAAGTTCTTCTCCAAGCTCCAAGTCTCAAGATCCAAGGCCAAGTCTCCTAAACTTTTCTATTTCAAGTGTGTTAGCTTAAATCAAGATATGTGGGTATTCAATAATGGGTTTGTCTCACCCTTGTGCCTAAGACCCCCAATTCTTACTTTGAATTATGAACTTGTGAAATTAGAGTTTTGATCTAAATTGGGGAAAACTTATGAAATCAGTTTCTATGCTTAAATTCATGGTTTCTTATTGCTTATTTAGGATGTGATCATGATTCCTTTATTGGGTTTAAAAGCCCAAGCAATAAAGTTAATTTCTAGCATGATTTCATTAAATTGCATATTTTCAAGTGAAACTGGGCATGATTAGATATCATGACTTTATGAATTTATGGGATTGCATGCCTAACTCTTCAATTATGAATTTAGAAGGAAAAGTATGATTTGAATTATGGCTATGCTTTATATTAAGAACTATGATATGAGAATTGCATGGAACCCGATGTGTCTTCATGCTTTTCAAAGAAGATTTGGTATTCAATTATACCTTCATGGACTTATGAGCTATATATATGTTTTGGGAGTAGTACTTAGCACCGAGTGATGAGGGTTCGATTACCCAAGTTCAAAAACTACGTTTCCAGCGTAGGTTATAATTTTCCCTATGGGCTAATGAGAGTGGATCCACATCTTGATTAATGGTGTCCTTGCCTTAGCGGGACATAGGACAGCTTTGCCAACTAGGGTTATATAGTTGGGTATGGTGGCCTGTACTTTGGCAAGGTTCGGGACAGCTTTGCTAACTAGGGTTACATAGTTAGATTCCATGTAGCTCACATGGTCTATTGTCGGTTATAAGAAACTGTCGTATGAAAGTTTTGACTTGTTTAAACTTATGATATCTACTTTGAGTTTTTACTCTTATTTCATGATTTACTATTCAATTTATGACATCTACCTTTGAAACTTCATTTATGAATGAAATAAGTTCTTATACATGTTTTGAACACCTTTCCATTATTTTCATGCATCACTCATATACTTGGTACATCCTATAATACTGACGCATATCTTGCGCTTCATCCTTTGATGATGCAGATTCAGGCTTGCTTCCTCATACTCATGGCTAGATATCGCCGGAGTCCCAGCTTCCAGTGGTGAGACCTCATTATCCGAGGCCAAGTATTATACCTATTTCCCTTATGTTGTGATCTTCGGATTTCTCGAGCTAGTTGGGGTCTTGTCCCATCAGCTCTTATGATAGTTTAGAGGCTTCAGACATAGCTAGACCTGTATTCTGATGTATGGAGTTGGTACTTCTTAGACTTATTCTTATTTCAGTTACTGTTGCCTATCTTTAACTAGTATGCTTCCGCTATGCTTCTTGAATAGATATATCTTAGTATGCTATGACCAAGGGTTATTCTAGTGCATTCATGCCTCGGATCCCGTTTTATGTCTAGGGGGTAACCTCGGGGCATGATAGGCAGAGACGAGCCTCTGACTTCAATTAGGGGCTAGGGAGGTCGTAGAGGTAGGGGTCGAGGACGTCCCCGAGCAGTGGCAGCTGATAGAGTTGAGATAGGGACTAAGCATGATCATGAGCCAAAGTTTGCTCCCGAGTAGCATGTGGACCAAGGGGGCAGCCCAGGTACCACCAGCTCTAATGCTAGCTTCATCCCCAGCTCAGTCTTCAGATATTTGGGGCTTACTGTTATAGTTGTTGGGTATGATTGGACAACGGCCTTCTGAGGCAGAATAGACATCCGCTCAGGGGGTAGCCTTGGGTGCATCGAGTTCAGGAGTGCAACCTACTACTGGGACTCCCTGTGCCGAGGTTATTTTAGTCCCATCAGTTGCACAGCCTCTTGCTTCTCGCCCAGCTTTGAAAAAGATGGAGCAGAAGGCATTGGGTAGATTCTTGAGATTGGCACCTCCGAGGTTTGCTGGTACTTCAAGGTAGGACCCCCATGAATTTATTACTACTTGTGAGGAGATGTTGTATAACCTTGGATTGTTGGAGACTCACGGGGTTGGCTATACTACATATCAACTAGAGGGCCCAGCAAATTTATGGTGGATGGCCCAAGTTGCATGCAGACCATTATCGTCACCTCCTTTGACTTGGTCCGAGTTTTATGAGGCCTTTATGGCCAAGTTCTTACCGCAGAGCGATAGAGAGAGGCAAAGAGAGGAGTTCCCTACACTTAATCAGGATACCATGACCATCTCAAAGTACGAGACTCATTTCCATCAACTTGCTATATTTGGTGCCATGATTATGCCTACTGAGTCTGACAGAGTCTGCAGATTTGTTTGGGGGCTACATAGAGAGTTTAGAGAGCTTGCAGAGATATTAGTTGATAGTGGTTGGTCATTCCAGGTTATTGCGGACTATGCCCGTACTATAGAGGATTTGCATCGTCATGACACCAGGGCCAGAGATAAGAGGCCTCTACATCAGGGTAGCTACAATGGTTCTCGTTATGGTGGTAGGGGTTCAGGCTAGTGGGGCTGAGGTCACCAGCCGTAGAGGCACCAGGGTCAGTCTAGTCAACTGGTTCAGGTTTTACTTCAGCCTTCTGGTTCTCAGTTTGAGCAGGGTCGGAGTAGTCAGCATGGTCACAGTGGTCAGTCTTTAAGAGGTACTACTTCTAGGGCATCAGGATGAGGTGGCCACACAGCTTCAGTGGGTTCATCTCAGCAAGGTGGGCCGTCAGGGCATTGCTATGAGTGTGGAGTCAATGGTTATTTTGTCAGAGATTTCTCCCAGCATGGTACAACCTGCTATGAGTGTAGAGTAATGGTCATTTTGCTACAGATTTCCCCCAGGAAGGTACTGTTCAGCCAGCCGCTCTGCCCACTCAGCCTATTTTCTCAGTTTAGTCACCGGCTCAAGGAGGTGGTGGTCAAGGTAGAGGTGGTGGCCCACAAGGTAGGACAGGTGGTAGGGATGGTTGTTGGTTAGGTGGTAGTCATCGTCAGTTCTATGCAGTCCTTGGGAGATCGGAGGTAGAGGCCTCAGATGTTGTTATTTGTTCCTATTTCTATTTCGACCCCAGTAGGAGATTCTTTAGCAGTGGATCAGATTGTGAGATCTTGTATGATATTTGTTGGTGATTTAGAGACTTGGGGTGATTTGATGATACTTGACATGTTAGATTTTGATGTGATACTGTTCATGGACTGGTTATGCCCTCACCGTGTGGTTTTGGATTGTTACGCCAAGACCATTACCATCGCCATTCTTGGTGTATCCCCGGTTGTATGGCAGGGTTCTGTTAGCCGCATGCCATCTGGGATTATCTCTTGTCTTCGAGCTAGGAAGCTGATTTCGCGAGGGTGTTTGGCTTACTTAGCATATGTCTGAGATGTTAGTGCCGACCCTTCTTCCTCTGAGTCCATTCCTGTGGTTAGAAACCTCCTAGATGTGTTCCCTACCGACCTGCCAGGCCTTCTAACTGAGAGAGATTTTGATTTTGCTATTGAGTTAGAGCGGGGAACCAGGCCCATTTCTATTTCTCCCTACCATATGGCTCCTCCTGAGTTGAGAGAGCTTAAGGAGTATCTCTAGGATTTTTTAGCTAAGGGGTTCATTAGACCAAGTGTATCGCCTTGGGGTGCTCCTATTCTATTTGTTAATAAGAGGGATGGGTCGATGCGGATGTGTATTGATTATCGGTAGCTTAATAGGGTTACTGTGAGGAATAGGTATTCGATGTTGCGTATTAATGATTTGCTTGATCAGCTGTAGGATTCAGTCATGTTTTCAAAGATAGATTTGAGGTCAGGCTACCATCAGTTGACGATTAGGGTGGAGGACATCCCTAATACATCATTCAAAACACGTTATAGCCATTCTGAGTTCCTGGTGATGTCTTTTTGGTTAACTAATTCCCCCACAACTTTCATAGATCTGATGCACAGGGTGCTTAGCCAGTATTTGGACTCTTTTGTGATAGTCTTCATAGACGACATTCTGATATACTCCCAGAGTAGAGATAAGCATGAGCAGCACTTGAGGACTATACTTTAGACTTTGAGAGATCATCAGCTTTATGCCAAGTTCTCAAAGTGTGAGTTTTGGCTTGAGTCAGTTTCATTCCTAGGGCACGTGGTGTCAAAGGATAGGATTAGAATTGATCTGGGTAAGATTTCAGCGGTGCATGATTGGCCTAGACCTACTACTCCTACTGAGGTTCGCAGCTTTGTTGGGTTGGCTAGGTACTACAGACGGTTCGTTGAGGGATTTTCTTCCATAGTAGCACCCTTGACTATGCTTACTAGGAAGAATGTTCCATTGCAGTGGTCGGATTAGTGCGAGGATAACTTCCAGAGGCTTAAGGCCTTGTTGACTTCAGCTCCTGTATTGACTTTGCCGGTTAAGGATCAGAGTTTCTCCATGTATTGTGATACTTCTGGGGTTGGTCTTGGTTGTGTGTTGATGCATCAGGGTCGTGTTATTGCATATGCATCGAGGCAGCTAAAGGTTCACGAGCGCAACTACCCCACCCATGATTTGGAGCTGGCAGTGGTAGTTTTTGCCCTCAAGATCTGGAGGCACTACTTATATGGAGTTCAATGTGAAATATTCACTGATAACTGTAGTCTTCAGTACATTATGAGTCAGTGAGAGTTAAACTCAAGGAGACGAGATGGATTGAGTTGCTGAAGGACTACGATTTCACTATTTTGTACCATCCGGGCAAGGCAAATGTGGTAGAGGATGCCTTGAGTCGGAAGGTGGTGAGTATGGGCAGCCTAGCTTCACTTTCAGTTTCTAAGCGACCCTTGGCCTTGGACATCCAATCCTTAGCTAACCGCTTGGTTAGGTTTGATTTTTCGGATCCCAGTCGAGTTCTTGCTAGTGCTGACGTTTGGTCTACTCGTGTTGATCAGATACAGAGCCGTCAATTTGAAGATCAGCAATTGTGTGACCTTAGAGATCAGGTTGTTTAGGATGAGGCCAGCCGGGCTACTCTAGATTCAGATGGGGTTCTGAGGTTTGGTGGTCGACTTTGTGTTCCGAGGGCTAGTGATTTGATTCAGTTGATACTCCATGAGGCACATTGTTCTAGATAATCCATTCATCCTAGTGCAGCGAAGATGTATAGAGACTTGAGACAGCTTTACTGGTGGAGTGGTATGAAGCGATATATAGCAGAGTTCGTGTCTCGGTGCTTGAACTATCAGCAGGTGAAGTTCGAGCACATGAGACCTGGTGGGTTGATGCAACGACTTCCCATTCCTGAGTGGAAGTGGGAAGGGATTACTATGGATTTCGTGGTTGGTTTGCCTCGTACCTCCAGGGGTTTTGATCCCATTTGGGTGGTTGTGGATCAGCTGACTAAAAGCCCATTTCTTGCCGATTCAGACTTCTTATAGTGCCGAGAGATTAGCTCAGATCTATATTTGTGAGGTTGTGAGGTTGCATGGGGTCCTAACTTCTATCATTTCAGACCGCGACACTCAGTTCACATCTCAGTTTTGGAGATCCATTCAGCATGATTTGGGTACAAAGGTTAAGCTTAGTACTGCTTTTCATCCTCAGACAGATGGCCAGTCTGAGAGTACCATCCAGGTCCTGGAGGACATGCTTTGAGCATGTGTTCTTAATTTTGGAGGTTCTTGGGATCAGTTTGTGCCTTTGGCCGAGTTTGCGTATAATAATAGCTTCCATTCTAGCATTGGCATGGCACCCTTCGAGGCATTGTATGGTAGGCATTGAAGATCACCGGTTGGTTGGTTTGACAGATTGGATTCCAGGCCACAGAGTACTGATTTACTTCGGGACTCCTTAGATAGAGTTAGGTTGATTTAGGATAGACTTCGAGCTGCTCAGAGTAGGCAGAAGAGTTATGTTGATCGTAGACTTCGTGCCTTGGAGTTCAGCGTTTGTGATTTGTTATTCCTCCATGTGTCACCCATGAAGGGTGTGATGAGATTTGGTCGGCTGGGCAAGCTTAGCCTCATGTATATTGGGCCGTTTGAGATCCTCCAAAGAGTTGGTAGTATTTCCTATCAGTTAGCCTTGCCTCTGATGTTTTCAGCTATGCATCCAGTGTTTTATGTTTCGATGTTGAGACGGTATGTTCCAGATGAGTCTAATGTATTGCATTGGGAGTCAGTTCAGTTGGATGAGATCTTGTCCTTTGTCGATGAGCTAGTTTCTATATTAGCCAGAGATGTGAAGAGGTTGAGGTCTATGGAGATTCATGTTGTAAAGGTTTGGTGGAGGCATCATCCAATCGAGGAGGATACATGGGAGACCGAGAGAGATATGTGGGCCTTGTATCTGCGGCTATTTGAGTCTTCAGGTACCTCTTTCTTCTTCACTTTTCGAGGATGAAAGTCCTTTTTAGTAGTGAATGATGTAATGACCCTTTCGCTCATTTTCACATTTACGCCTTCTTTGTACTGCTAGAGCTTTTCTGTAGCGGCCCCAAGTCATTTATGACTTGCTGGGACCAGTGATTCGGTGCCCTGGTCGTTCATTTGGTCATTTTGGCCATTTTCCTATTTTAGAGCCTTAACTTAGAATATCATTGACTTTAGTCAACATTCTTTGTAAACATGCTCGAAATCAAATTCCGATAGTTCCGTTAGCTCCAGAGCATGGATTTTGGTCTAAATGGACCCTGGATCAGGTTCTGGGAGCTTTTGGTTTAGTTTTGCCTGGGTTTTTGTGTTTTAGCCAAGTTAAACTTTAAATTTTGACCTTGGCCAATATTCGGAGAAGACGGCCTCGGATGGAAATTCAGTCCATGCTATTAGCTCCAAAATGTTGACTTTGGGCTAGGGGAACCTTTAGTTCGGGTCCCGGGGCTTCCGGACTTGTTTTGGGGTATTGAGTTTCGAGTTAGTTTTGGGCATGCGGCCCACTTTTCCTTAAAACAATCTCCGTTGGTAAATTAATTGATTCAATTGAGTTCGAGATGTCATTTCCACTAAAATAATTCTATTGGTTTGTAAGTATCGGGTTTTGATTATGCTCGGAATGCCCCGTAGAAAATTGCAGATTCTTCTGTTGCGAGCCAGCTTTAAATAGTTGTTGGCAGCTTTATTTTCAGCCTTTGCTCTCATCTTCCTAACTCTTCACCTGCTCTTACTCATAACTTGGAGGAATAATTGTTGTTGAGCCGAGTGTGTTTCTTGGCCTCTTGAATAGGTAAAATCTCTTGTTAACTTCCGTTAATTTCCGCAAATTTCATTCTTAAATTCTTGTTTTTCAGGATTTTAGCTTATTTCTTTCACTTCTTTCAACTCCAACTTCATTTTTCTCAACTGTAAATACTCACAAACAGTGTGCCCTTATGGGAATTCTCCAAATTATCATTAATCTCGCTCCTTTATCATTGGTAAGCCTCTTCTTCTTCAAGATCAAAAACCTCCATGATTGAGTCTCTTACAAGCTTGATTTTTCTTGGGTTAAAGCAGCATTGGAGAGCTTGATTGTTCGTGGTAGCTGTAGTTCCGGTCGGTGGTCGATTCTTGCTTCCAAATTGGTACGTTTCTGCCCTTGAAAATTGTGATTCTCCATTTTTGTTCTCATGAATTAGTAGTACTTTGGGGTTGTTTTGAGCCCTGAAACGAACTCCGTTTGCCTCAAATTTTGAGCATGGATTCCTAAATTCACCGCGGACATAATTGTGAATTTTATTTTTTGTTTCACTGCAAGGGCCCCGAGGGTCATTTTTTGACCCGATTTTCAGCTCAATTTTTCGTATAGAAATATGGGTGTCGTTCTTCTCGTCTTGACACCTAAATTATATTCTTGATAGCGTGACAACTTTTCGAGGCTATTCAGAAGGGGAAGGCACACGAGTGATGGTTCATGTTTGCAGTTCGGCCCCGCGCTAGGTTACAGTTTAAACTCCTTAGACTTCGCATATATAGAATAAAATTGTACTAATGGGAATCCTTGGGTTGGGCTTACTAGTTGGTACCACAGACCTTGAATGTTTTATTCATGTCCCATTCTTTTTATTCCTCCGATGGTTGTAGTATTTGCCATAGATGATATTATCACCCTTGTGATTTTGTGTGGCCTTGTTTGACTCTGGAACATAGATGGTGGGTTATATGGGAATGTCCATGAGTCCTAGGCATCATTATTATTGTTGTAAAGCAGGCTATTTGTGTTGTAGAACGATTGGAGCTTGTGCAGGGCCGATAGGTTGATTGTGGGCTGTGGGCCAGTATTGTGATTATGTATACCATTTATCATGTATATAGAGGGAATTTCTTCATGATTTTACTATGATTTTGGCTTCACGCCTACTATTGCTGAATTTCTAAACCTTGCATGGCTCGTGGGGCTCATTTTTGGTGAAAATAATTAAAAAAGGATTTTGCTACCGTCTTAATGGATCTTCTTGGGGTAAGGGGGAATTAAAGGATATTTTATAACTATTTGCACTTATACTAGACTTGGCGGAGTCGAGCGCTAGACTTGTTTTACTACAACTTCTGGGGTGATACTAGACTCGGCGGGGCCGTGCGCTAGGACTATTTGACTTACTGATTTAGACCTGGATACTCTTCGGGCAGCTTTACTTGGGGATTTTTGAGATTGCGGGGAATCCAGTATGTTGGTTGGGGGCCTCCATGGACCTTGCCATTTTGGATCAGGGGCTACGTGTTGCGAGTGCCGGAGGGGGGGTATACAACATAGGAGAAGTATACGAGTGTGACCTTCCATGGATCATGTTTTCTAGGCCTTATAGGATGCCGAAAGCGGGTAACATACGGTACTACTATCACCCTTTGCTTAGCATGGCATGTCATATCATTCATTTGTGTGAGGTACCACCCTTGTTTGCTGTTTATTTATTGTACACTCCGGTAGTATAGGATATCAGAGGGTTTGTCTTCACTTGTTTGTGTTCCTTGGGTGTATGGGAGTCCTTTGGACTGTAGGTAGACTTATTGCTACTATTTTGCTCTATTGGTTCCTGTTGTGGTTCTTATGACTTTGGATATTGTTAAGGTTAAACTTGGGCTTCCAGTTGTTGAATTCTTGATTTGAGATTGCATGCTTAGTTGGGTTATCGTTCCTTGTATTCGAGCATGTTTACTATTTTCTTCCTCTCCTTCTCTATTCATTGAGGTTACCGGTATACCGCCTGCTTTCTAAACTCTTCTTTATATACTTGTTGTTGTGAGGATCCTGGGTACGTGTTTCTTTCCCTCACCTGTGATGTGCATTCTTTTAGCTAGCCATATGTATTGTTCCTGCTTGTATTCCTTATGTGCTAGCTTTCGTGTACTTATTTGTTGCCTTCTATGACTAATTATTTTTTATTCTGCTTATTACTGCTCGTTTATCTTATATGTGCCCAGTCGACCTATGATACCTACTGGGAATCGGTTTCTTTGTAATTGGTGCTCATACTACACTCTGCATCTTTTGGTGTAGATCCCAGTGTAAGCTATCGCCGCTAGATCGTGAGATTCGTTCTTGGTGACCTTTTGGACTATCCAGATGGAGGGTGAGCTCTTGGCGACCGGAGCTTAGCTTTAGTTTATCTTATGTATCATGTACTCTGTTACTACTCGAAGACAGTAGTGTATATATTATTTTGGATGCTTCGTACTCCTTATATGTAGTTCTGGCTCTATACTATGATACCAGGTTTTGGGGGTAGGTTTAGCTTTCACATATGTATATATATTCTTATATCTACTTTCTTTAGCTTATTTCCCTTGCTTCCGCTTATCCTTGCTTCCGCTTATTTATAACGTTTTTTCGATAAATTATTAGATGGTAGCTCATTATTGATCATTTCGGGCTATGAAAATTGGTTCGCCTACTGGAGGGTTGTAGGTGCCATCATGACCGAGAAATTGGGTCGTGACATTATTGTTGGTGACCTTTGGAATGATTTCTTATCTTATAAATTGAGATGTTGTTCACCATTGTAAGAACACACTTGAAAGTATAGAAGAAAGTAATAAGAGTTACACACTCTCATATCTCTTGTCTCCATTTTTTGTTTTATATATTCTATATATTGCTCATATTTTACAACACTGACTTATTTTTCTCCTTTTCTTCTGGCAGCACAATAATTTTTTCTACAGCTATCAAATAACATTGGCTCTACTAAACATCCTCCTGATATTGCATATGATCGTGATCCAAACTGCCATATTTCACCGTGGAAAGAAATAATGGCCCAATTTTTGTGTTTTTCTCTTGTTAAGCGCATTCTTTTTTATTTTATGATAACTTGAACGGATTCTTATTGTTTTAATAATTCATATTTTTTTACCACTAGAAGACAAGAAAGCGGATGTAATGAGTTTGATTATTCTAATTTTAAATGAATGACGTTGTTTGAGTTTGATAATTCTTCTATTATTATTTTTAATTGATTTCTCTGGTTAAATATATGAATTAAGGTGAATTCACGGTCAACTTTAGTGCTATTGTAATTGCTACTAAAATAGCTCATTTATCGGCAATTATTACATTTTTATCGGTAATAATAAAAGCTGCAAAATATGATAGCTTTAATGGAAATAAATTACTTTTAGTAGCAATAATATGAATATTTACCAACACTCTATATATACCACTAAAGGCTTTAGCGACACTGAATGCTATGGTATTAACTCAAATGCCGCTAAATATTTTTGCAGCAATAGATACTGCCACTGAAAAAAAAATTATTGCCACAAAATGTTTCTTTTATGTTAATGGGATACATATATGTATCCGTAAATTGCACGGTAAGTAGGGATCCAACTTTACAACATGAAAAAAACAAGAAATGTGTAAACTTCATTCACTATCCCAAGTGTTGAACTGTAGAATCTCATAATATATTTTGTTATCATTAGATAATTTAAGGCTTGTGGTACGGGCCTAATAAAACTAATTATATACTTTAGATCAATTTCATGTAAAGAAAACTTAAATTTCTACTATTATTTTGCCCTTTTTAAAAAATAAATAAAAGTTGTTCACAAAAATATTACTATACCATTTTCCCCTATGTTTTGTTTATCCCAACCAATACTTTAGCATAAATAAAGTATTGTAAAAAAATCCAAAAATATTTTCAAATATTATTAACATCAAGTATGAGAACAATATTATTTTACATTGTAAAACACTTGAGATTTAGCATTTAATTTACTTCTTACTATTGTATAATGACATAAACTTATTAGGATTGGAAGATAATTCATTTATTAGATTGAATTTAATTATATAACAATTGTGAGTCATTATGTGTTATCTTGAAGGCCAATATTTTTAATTTATTGCTCAAAAGTAGAAGTGGGAAGTAAGAACCGCAAACACGTGTAAAATATCTTAATTGATAATAAAAAATATTTGCATGACATAATATTTGTTGATTTTTTCCAGGTAGAAAAATATATAGTTGATAAGTACTTATCATTTATATCAATTTAATGAGAATATAACATATAGTCTCGAATCATAAGTGTATTTTAAACTTTTTTGTTTAGAATTAAATTTTAAATTCTTTTATGAAAGTTTTCTAAGTATAAATATAGATAATTATATATCAAATTCATTTCTAGGCTTAAATAGTTTTATTTTATTTCAATATTTTTTCTCAACAATGTTGATTGGTTATTTATTATTCTAAATTATAACTATGCATTTTTCATTTTTACCAAATTTTCTAAATAGTAATCCACTTAAATTCATTTACTTATCTAATTGCTAATAAGTTATATGTTCAAAAATGTTCAATGTAATACTTCATTTTTGTATTTATAATTTTATTTTATTAATTCTTACTATAAATATAACGTTTATTAATACTCAATTTCTCAATTGTAATATTTTCATGGGATTTATTAATATTTTTTAACGGAGTTAACTTGCTTATTAAGAAGTTATTTTTTCAATTATATTTAGACAAAAATAACAACAACATTAAGTATTAATTGATAACTTAAAAAATAAAGTAAGTAATCTTTTATAATAAATAAAATTTGATTTAATTAATTTTAAAGTAAAAAAATATTATATTGTCAATATACGTAAATTGGACCAAATAATACTTATTATTTTTAGCAAAATTTGATTCGAGAACTTCAAAATTAAATCAAACTTATATCAGTTCAAATATTTAAATTAATATATTTGAAATAAAATAAATTATAAACTTGATTCTCTGTTTAAATGAAGAAGTACTATTTTAAAATTTAGTTAACGCTTCTAGTTTACTTTAGTTGCAAGTATTTCATCTTATTTATTTATTTGTTATGTTACTTTTTTATACTATTTAAAAATATTTTAAGAAAATTATTTAAATTATCCTTATTTATTTCTTAGTCTCAATTTAATGTATTATCAGTTTTACTGCACTAATTTCTTTCCATTATATATTAGAGCCAAAATAAAGGAGAAAATAATTAATTATATTTTAAATTTTAGAAATTAACTTTTTAATATTAAAGTAATTTTTTTAGTAAACATGATGAATGGAAAATATATTAAGAATTAAATTTAAGTAATAGCTAAATAGAGCAATTGGATTAGATATCATAATAAATAAGAAAAGATGAAAAAGTGTATGGTCTTCTTGAAGTTACATAAATAAATAAATAAAATTAAAAATGAACTTCTTCATAACCTTTTGAAGACAATAAATGGGCCCCATATTTATAGATGTATACTTAATTTTTTTTTACTTTTTCAATGCTTGACCATTAGAATTTTCTAGAACATAGATGTATTTTTTTGGAAATTTCATACTTTCTTTGCACTATGTACAATTGCTTTAAGCTATATTTTTTGTTAATTGACAAATTTACTCTTCATCGTCCTAGTGATGGCTCTTCTATATAATAAAAAAATACACGACCAACGTAACTGTCAACATGTTAAAATATTACTATATAACTTGATATCATCAAAAGTCATATATTACATTTTTTCCAAGTTAATTCCTACTCTAAAAGGAAGAAGAAAAAGCTTTCTAGTTTACTTATTTCAGTAAAAAGAAACTAAAAATTAGAAGTTGCAGCATACACATTGTTGGTAATTGGGTCGTGGATCGCTCCATGTAGACTGACCCAACCCGGTTAGTAGAGATAAATAAATAAATAAATTATTATGTGAGATATTTTATTTAAAATAAAAAACTCCCACTAAAGGGAAAAAAACTTTCCTACGTGAATAAAGGGGAACAGTTTTTTCTGTAACCTCTCCCCATGTTCTATAAGGAACTATGAATGATCTTTTTCTTCTTATCTCTTCTTCTGACAAGTACACGGAGAGAAAAATTTAATATACAATTAGGACATCTAGTTTGTGAAATCAAACTTTGTTTCCTAGTGATTCAAAGTCGGTTTGGAGCAATTCTTCAATAGATTCAGTTGATCTTCCGATGTTGTTAACAGGTACACAAATCTTGTTCATGTTACTGCTTATCTAACAATGGTATCAGAGCCTGGGTAATATGAATCCTAGTACCGATCTTTCTTCTGAAAAAAATAAAGTATGTATATACATAGTTTTCTGTTGCACGAGAATTGCAAATCAAAATGGGTTTCTATATTAACTTTATGAGTCTGTAGAATAGAGATCATTTAGGATTAATGTAGTTCCCTTTGATTTTGAAAATTTTGGCTGATTTTTTTTTTAAGAACTGCTGTTGTACGTGTTTTTTTAGAAATTTCTTGTCTGGATTTTTGGCATGAAACTTCTTTTTTCATAATCTACTCGTTTAGGGCTTTCCGTTGATATATTGTTCATAAAAATTGGATTAAAAACGAGTGAGATATGATATTTTAAAAGTTATGCTGAAATTTTGACAGTTTTATAAAAAATGTATTCTGTAGTTTAAATTTTGGGAATTACTCGTTCGAATTTTCGGCATGAATCTCATAACATCATAATCTACTCGTTTAGGGCTTTCCGTTAATACATTATGCATAAAAATCGGATTAAAAGCGAGTGAGATATGAAATTGCGTTCTGTAATTTAAATTTTGGGAATTAATCATTCGAATTTTTGGCATGAATCTTATATCATCATAATCTACTCGTTTAGGGTTTTTCGTTAATATATTATGCATAAAAATCGGATTAAAAACGAGTTAGATATGATATTTTAAAAGTTATGCTGAAATTTTAACAGTTTTACAAAAACTGAGTTCAGTAATTCAGATTTTGGGAATTACTCTTTCGAATTTTTGGCATGAATCTTATATTATCATATTATACTCGTTTAGGGCTTTCCGTTGATATACTATGCATGTTAATCGGATTAAAATCGAGTGAGATATGAATTTTTGAAGTTTAGGCTGAAATTTTTGACAGCTTTATAAAAAAAAACTGCTGTTGTAATATGAAATCTAGAAATTACAGATTTGATTTTTTTGGCATGATATCAACTTTTTCATAGTCTACTTGTTCTTAGCTTTCCGTAGATATATTATGCATGAAAAATGAATTTAAAACGAGTGAGATATGAATTTTTGAAGTTTACGCTAAAAATTTTTTTTGACTGTTTTATAAAAAAATAATAACTGTTGCTGTAATATGAAATCTAGAAATTATAGATTTGTTTTTTTGGCATAATATTAATATTTTCATAATCTACTCGTTATTAGCTTTCCGTAGATATATTATGCATGAAAAAACGGATTTAAAACGAGTGAGATGATTTTTTTGAAGTTTATGAATAATTCTTTTTTCTTAAGTCTCGACAATCTTGTTTAGACCTTATGTTCCTTAAACAGATTTTGTCTTCAACAAGTAATAGTGACATATGTTGTCACATTGAATGGTACAACCATTCTAATTGTTTTCTAGTTTCTATTTCAGACATGGCTAAACAGAGACAAACTTGAATTACTTCAAATGAGAGTTCTCAAAATCTAGCAAAGGGACAATGTAGAAGAGCACATCGTCGTAGGACAAGTTTTCGAGGGCGTAAAATCATACGGTTTGGTGTTCCAAGGGCAACACAAAATCTGTTAAGGAATCAAAGGGCTATTCGAAGAGAAGGAGAGAAGAATTTTAAAGAGTTTAAGTCTTTGAAGATGTCCTCTAATGTTTCAGCCAGTGATTTTATTTAATTTTTTGAATTGAAATGGGTTGAACTGGTTGATTATGTCGAAATCACGGAATGGCATGCTTTAGCTTATCTAAAAGACGCTCTCCGTGAACCTTGGAGTGGTAGACTAAATGACATTTATCACGAAGTTTGGCCTAGTCAGCCTTTTAGGGTGTATATTCGTTGTCTTGAAGTCATGTGGGCGGATTTTAATCTTTAAATGACTTGTATTTTGTTATTGTTAATTTGTTTTTTCAATATATGAATTATGTAGTTTGACTTTCTTTATTTAAATCCAAGTTATTTTATTTAAATGGATTGAGACTTAATAGAAAGTCATTATTAATATACTCACTAAGAAATAATTTTCATTTTTGGTTAAATATTTAACTGTAGATGATGATCGGATACTTAGTAACCATTTCGATTCTACACTAAATATGAAGTCATTATGAAAATTGATATGTTTGAGTGAAGTACATGAATATCTCATGCTTAAATGATTAAAGTTAATATTGATGAGTAAATCTTGCTTAAATTATCTCTTGTTAACATAATGGCATCAAAAAGAATAATTGCTGACTTAAACAAAGGTGAAAAACTTAACGGTGATAATTACGATATCTGGAGTCGTAAAATATGGTATGTCCTAAATGAGCAGAACGCTCTTGAAGGCATAAACCATGTTCTAAGTCAACCAGAAGAGGGTAACACTGCACAACACAGAAGAGATCTCGAAGCTTACAAAGCTTGGAAAAGGGCAGATTCCACTGCACGTGAATTATTGTAAGTTCTGTGGTTGATGAACTCATACATGAATGTGAGGAATTTCCTACTGCTCATTCCATGTGGGCACACTTGCGAGGAACATATGGGGGTACGTCTGTGACCCGCCTTAGACAGCTCACTATCAAGTTTGATACTTATAAGAAGCGTCATGATCAGAATATCAAACAACACCTTAGGATGATATCAAATATGATTGATCAACTCAAAAGTGCTGGTCATGTTCTCTCTGATGAGCAACAGATTCAGTCAGTGATCTGATCTCTTCCCAACAATTGGGAATATTTGAAGGTTAACCTAACCCATAATGACAACATCAAAACTTTTTCTGATGTTGCCCGTCATATTGAACTTTAAGATGAGAGGCTTGGTGCTACTAGAGCTGCTTCTAATGCCTTTGTGGCAGAATCAAGTGGTACAAAATCTTCAGTCTTCAAGCGCAAAAAAAATTGGAAAAAGAGCGGGAAGGGTAAAGAGACAGGAGAAGGACCCTCTAAGAAAACGAACAAGCCAAATCCCAAGAAGGGAAAACGGTTCTTCAAGAAGAAAGACAAAAGAAAGATGAAGTGCTAAAACTGCCATATTCCAGGGTATTTTGCTCGTGATTGCACCGAGCCAAAGAAGGTAGCATTTCTAAACACATCTCTAAGTGCTACATATGTTTCTAGCACTCCTTTACTAACTGAATCTTATCCTATGTGGATTGTAGACTCAGGAGCCACCGACCATGTGAGTCGTGATCGAGAAGCATTTGTGGAGTTTCTTCGAGTTTCACCTGGATCAAGGTGGATATATGTAGGAAATAATGCAAGACTTGAAGTCAAAGGGATAGGGACTTGCAAAGTGGACTTGCGTGGTGGCCCATCTTTTATGTTGCATGATGTTCTATATGCTCCAGAGATTCGATGAAATTTAGTATCTGTGTCTATTCTTCTAGATGTTGGTTTCGATTTGTTTTTTAGTCGCAATGGTGTTAGAATTACTCTACACAATGTTTTATATGGTTTTGGACATCGTTATGATCATTTTATCATTTTAGACTGTAATCCTTCAACTTATGACTACTATGTTGATCGTTGTGTAATGACATGTTATTCTAGTAATAATGATGTAGATGTTGTTATATGGCATGTGAGATTGGATTACATAGGGAAAGACCGTATGAACAGGTTGGCAACGGAAGGGTATTTAGGTTCTTTTTCTAAAATTGATATGCCAACATGTGAAAATTGTCTTGCTGGAAAGATTACACGTAAACCTTTTGGAAAGGCTGAAAGAGCTGAGTTTCCACTTCGATTAATCCATTCTGGTATCTGTGGTTCAATGAATGTGAGGGCAAGGTCTGGTGCTATATATTTCATTTCATTTATTGACGATTTTATGCTCTTCGGTTATGTCTATTTGATTTCTCATAAATCTGAAGCACTTGAATGCTTTGAAAGATATATGAATGAAGTTGAGAATCAATTAGATAAAAGTATAAAGACATTAAGAACCAACAGAGGCCGTGAATATTTATCAAAACAGTTTGAAGAAGTATGTACTGAAAAGGGCATTAACAGACAATTGATTGTTCCTTATACACCTCAACAGAATGGTGTAGCTGAAAGAAGGAATAGAACACTATTGGAAATGACAAGGTCCATGATGGCACAGACAAATTTACCTATCTCTTTTGGGGAGACGCGTTATTGACTGCAGCCTACATATTGAATAAATTTCCTTCTAAATCAGTACCTTCCACTCCTTATGAACTATGGACTGGTCATAAACCAAACCTTAATGATCTACGACCTTGGGGTTGTGCTGCATATGTAAAAGAACATTTTGGTGAGTTTGGTAAACTGAGTCCAAAAGGAAAGAAATATATCTTTATAAGATACTCGAGACACTCCAAAGGGTATGTGTTCATTGGTGAATTAGAGTAGGGAAGTACTACTGAAATTGAATCACGAGATATCAAATTTTTAGAAAATGATTTTCCCAAAAAGGGTGAAATAAAGGATAATGAGCCTCTTTACGAAATATTAAATTCAGATGATCAGATAATGTCGTCGAACATATTTGATAATCCAATAGATCAAGAAATAGTTCCTGGTCCAAGTGGGAGTTTTGAATCCCAAAGTCCTATGGAGGAATCTGAACTTCAATTACATAGGAGTACAAGAATTTAGAGTATGTAAAAACTGTCAAGTCATGGCTTTCAAAGTCACTTGACATGAAAGACATGGGTGAAGCAGACTATATATTGGGTGTTAAAATTCAAAGAGATCGTTCTAAGAAGTTTTTGAGTCTATCTCAAAAAACACACAGAAAGAAAATTTTAGAATGCTTTCGAATGAATAGTTACAAGTCTATGGATACTCCAATAACAAGAGGTGAAACTTTAAGCCTTGAAATGTGTTCAAAGACTGAAAAAGAAAAGAAAGACGTCTCGAGTTTTATATTCTAGTGCTATCGGAAGTCTGATGTACGCTATGATGTGTACTCGTCCAAACATTTGTTATGACGTAGGTCTGGTTAGCAGGTATCAATCTAATCCCGAAATAGATCATTGAAAAGCAGTGAAGAGAATATTCTGATATCTGAAGGGAACTGCAAATTATTCACTATGCTATAGTGGATTTGATATACTCATGAGAGGTTATAAAGATGCTGATTGGGAAGGTGACCGGAATGATAGAAAATCAACATTCGGTTATGCTTTCTTACTTAATGGTGGTTCTATTTCATGGAAAAGTAAGAAAAAACTTGCACAGCCCTTTCAACCATGGAATCTAAATTCGTGGCTTGTGTATCTGCAGTACAAGAAGCTGTTTGGTTAAAGAGATTCTTTGAGCATTTGAACATTGCAAAGAATTCTAAGGGTCTCATGACTTTATATTGTGATAGTCAAGCGGCAATCGCATACACGAAGGAACCTAAGTATCACAGCAAGACCAAGCACATTAACATTAAGTATAACTTTGTGAGAGACGTAGTAGCAAGTGGTGAAATAAATTTGCAATACATTCCTACGCAGGAAATGGTAGCTGACCCTTTTACAAAGGCAATAGCTAGAGACCTGTTTGAGAAACATGTTATGGCTCTAGGTTTGCGTAGAATGTGATAATTATTTCTGTATTGTAAAATGACTTGGTTGTTATAATATTTTCATCTATATAAGACTCTTGAATTTATGTCCATATTTCATATGCATCTGATAATGTGTTATATTAATAAAGTGTATCGAGCAAGTCATTTGATTAGCTCTCTCACACGAGCAATCAACTCTTACGTTGAGGAACATGAAGAAATGAGTTCCACCACCATGTTAGACTTGTTTTTTAAAAGCCAGATGTGAGTTTCTCTAAGACAATTGATTTGAGGATCATTGAAGAATGAAGCTCGGGTAAGGCATCTAGAGATGTCTGGACCAAGATCTGTATGATGTTGAGATAAAAGAATGAGACACACACACCAATAAAAGGTGAGAACATCTAACACGTGTATCATACCACGTGTGCTAAGCGACCAATGGGTTAATGAAAGAATGTATCCCTGCTTCTTCATTGTGTGAGATCCTACTTTTCGTTGAAATACCCTTTGACCTTTGACTGTTTCTTGAAGTTTCGACCAGTGTTGCTACTTTAGCATGTTACGAATGGCCATGAATATTCGGCAATGCAGTGCATGTCTAGGAAAGCAGTTGATTTAGAACAGATAGATTCGAGTAGAAAGGGAAGACGATTAAAATGAATAATTTAACTTATATACACAATCCGACTATTACACTCGAGTGTAATTGTGTATATAAAGTTAAACATGAACTCGAGTTTACCTCCTTAGAGGATGAGGGATCATATAAGTTACTACTGAAGTAGTTAATGATGTCTGGGGTATTGCGAGTAATAGTGATACTTATATTCATAGTGAATTCTTTCCACATGTGATTGAATTCCTTTGTTGAGCTTCTATACAACCTCGATATGTTACAAAATTGTAGCTCTTAATGCTCACAGGTTGCACAAACTATTTGCCAGTATGAATTGTGTATGTTGCTCGCACGTGCTAGTTTGGTACTTGACCATCATGAGCGAAGTGGAAGATGTTGGTAATTGGGTCGTGAATCGCTCCATGTGGGCTGACCCGACCCGGTTAGTAGAGATAAATAAATAAAAAGATTATTATGTGGGATATTTTATTTAAAATAAAAAACTCCCACTAAAGGGAAAAAAACATCTCTACGTGGATAAAGGGGAACGGTTTTTTGTGTAACCTCTCCCCATGTTCTATAAAGAACTGTGAACGATCTTGTTTTTCCTATCTTTTCTTCTGACAAGAACACAGAGAGAAAAACTTAACATACAATTGGGGCATCTAGTTTGTGAAATCAAACTTTGTTTTCTAGTGATTCAAAGTCGGCTTGGAACAATTCTTCAACAGATTCAGTTGATCTTCCGTTGTTGTTAACAGGTACACAAATCTTGTTCCTGTTACTGTTCATCTAACACACATGATATTGCATCTCTGTTGAGCATTCCCCTAAGCACCTCCATGTTCGAATTGGTTATTTACAGTTCGATTATTGTTTCGCCAAAGAAATACATCCAAACTCTATACATGATTTTTAATTGTTTTGAAATATGATTCTCTATAGAAATGAAACAAAGTTGGTCTGGAATTATCAGTTAAATAGTATGGAGCTATATATTGTCTTCCTTTTGGAAATTATGTAGAAATTGACATAGGGTTTCTCATAGAAAATGACCACTCCTTCAAAAAAATAAACTTATCCAAGTTCTTTTTCTCTAAGAAGTCCCGCTACGACCGCCCGACGAGTAATCTACTTAGTTAAAAGGACAGACATCCCAAGTAGAAAATACAAACTTAAAACAAATCTCGAATCACTTAGCTTATTGAAAAGAAATCTCGAATCACTTAGCTTATTGAACTTAGCCCCATGTAATAAAAGCTTCCACATAATTGTGGTACTAGTTCTTCGGCACGTTTGTTGCACATGTGTCCCATATAAATTCGTGTAGACTATTTAAAATGAAAAAATATAATATTTAATCGTGTGTGTAATGATTAATAAAAAAAATTAATGAGAAAAAAAGGTTAGTCATCAAATGACCAATTTGCAGGTTCGAAAAGCAAATTTCATTGTCTAGGTAAAAAAAATAAAAGTATGTGAAAAGGGGAAAAATAATAAAGCAAGTTTCAAAGACATATCATGGTGAAGAAGAAGGCAAATAAATTGCATATATTGAAGAGCAAGAGATGAGTTTCTGGACCATCGTTTTCAAAATCGTATCACTAAAGTCATATAAATACTCATCCATTAGTAATCACTTACCAGAGAGTATGTCAAAGCACTTTTCATTCAATTGTTAATAAATTCAACAAAGTAATTACTAATAAACAATTAATTAAATAGAAAAGCAGATAAAAGTATAAAATAAAATAAAATAAAAAATGAAGATAAAGAGATTGATGAAAAAATTGTTATTATTAACATCTCTAATATAAGACCGAACATGAAACTTTGATTTTATTCGACTCCTTTGTGGAGATCAGAACTCAAAAAATAGAAATTGGTATTTTTTTCGTTCACATTGAGGTCCACAACGAATTTTTCATCATTCTCATTTGTTGTAGAGTGTTGCGTCCTTTCGCACACGCAATTGTACGCGGTCGTACAAGTAATATACGATTTTAAGTCCAGATATCATACTCACAGAGACTTATCGATTAACTATTTACTAAATTAAATTAATTTTAATTATTTATTCAAGCATAAAAATCTAAATTATATTATGATTTAACAAAACGAAAAAGAAAAATAAACTAACTAATGAATAGTTAACCAAATGAAGAGTATATTTTCACGTACTTAATGAGATGAAATCGATCTAGGGCTATGGATTTGCTAGCAATTATATTGAGTAATCACTTAAACTGATTCTAATTTTCTATCGGGTTACTAGTTGCGGGTTAATTTTAACCATATTGAGCATTTTGCCAATAACTCTAGGTCTCCTTGTCTATTCCTAACGCCTATAGTCCTATGATCGTCGATCGATAGTGAAGGGCATGTGATTTCTCTTCCGTATTAACTAAGCAAGGCTAACGAGTATATTCCTATCCACGTTAGCAAATCATTTTCCTTTCCCTATAAGGTTCACAACCAAGCCCTACTTTTTCTTATTAGGGACGTAAATTCTCTATTCCTAGTCCAATTAACATGCCAAAAATAATATTTGAATGGTGATCAAGCAAACAAATAATTAAACCCAAGAAAAAGTAAATAACCACACGAGCCGTAGCACGACGATAAATATCTTAACAAATCAATAAAAATTCATACCACAACAATCATGAAGCCACCATAATCCTAGAACGAGAAGTTTATCTCTACATAGACATGGATAAATTACAATCAATCATCCAAAGAAAAACGTAGAAATAAATAAATAATAGAGAAGAAAAGATAGAACCAATTTTCTCCGGCCTCCACGACGGCTCCTAGCTCTCCCCAGGTCAAAAATTATGTAAAAATTATGTTTAAGATGTATTTATAGAGTATGGAGAAAATATGAACTTTTAAAAACCAAATTTCAATTAAACTGGGAGAAAATCCTGTCGTACTCGCGCCACGCTTGCAAAGCAAGATCGTGGCGTGGAGTAAACGAGAATCAGAGAGTAGCGAATTTCTGCGCCACTCTCGCTTTGCTGAATCCGCAGCACCTTCTCACATCTTCAAATTCTGCCACATAAGGTGAGTTTACTTTTTCTTTTTAATTTCAATTGACTTTCCCACTCCCTCCAAGCCACGTATGCAATTATCAATTCTTTCACAAATTTGTTGTATGCATATATATTATATAATATTGTATTCCTTCCATTAAGCTACTTGCTTGATTTCTTTATATAATTTTTTTGTTTTTAATTTAATTTTGCTCCAAAACTCTTCATTTTCACACTGTTTTAATCCTACACATTAAAAACACAATATTAAGCATAAAGTAATATAATCAATACTCAAAAGACAATTAAAATTACTAAAATGTGAGACAAATAATGATTAAATATATGTATTTTTTGCCTCACATCAACACCCCACACTTAGACTCTTGCTCGTCCTTGAGCAAGTATTAAAGCTCATCTCACTATTTCAAGCTAGGAACACCACCACTTTGATTGATATAAATAATTAGGCCATGTGAGTTGAATATCAAACAACACCTTAGGGTGATGTCAAATATGATTGCTCAACTCAAAAATGTTGGTCATGTTCTCTCTGATGAGAAACAGGTTTAGACAGTGATCCGATCTCTTCCCAACAATTGGAAACATTTGAAGGTTAACCTAACCCACAACGACAGCATCAAAACTTTTTCTGATGTTGCCCGTCATATTGAACTTGAAGATGGGCGGCTTGGTGCTGCTAGAGCTGCTTATAATGCCTTTGTGGCAGAATCAAGTGGTACAAAAATCTTCAGGCTTCAAGTGCAAAAAAATTTAGAAAAAGAACGGGAAGGGTAAGGAGACCGGAGAAGGACCCTCTAAGAAAAGGAACAAGCCAAATCCCAAGAAAGGAAAATGGTTCTTCAAGAAGAAAGACAAATGCAAGATGAAGTGCTACAACTACCATATTCCAGGGCATTTTGCTCGTGATTGTACCGACCCAAAGAAGATAGCATTTTCTAAACGCATCTCTAAGTGATACATATGTTTCTAGCACTCCTTTACTAACTGAGTCTTATCCTATGTGGATTGTAGACTCAGGAGATACCGACCATGTGAGTCGTGATCGAGAAGCCTTTGTGGAGTTTTGTCGAGTTTCACCTGGATCAAGGTGGATATATGTAGGAAATAATGCAAGACTTGAAGTCAAAGGGATAGGCACTTGCAAAGTGGACCTGCGTGGTGACCGATCTTTTATGTTGCATGATGTTCTATATGCTCCAGAGATTCGATGAAATTTAGTATCTGTGTTTGTTCTTCTAGATGTTGGTTTCGATTTGTTTTTTAGTTGCAATGGTGTTAGAATTACTCTACACAATGTTTTATATGGTTTTGGATATCGTTATGATCGTTTTATCGTTTTAGACTGTAATCCTTCAACTTATGACTACTATGTTGATCGTTCTGTAATGACATGTTATTCTAGTAATAATGATGTAGATGTTGTTATATGGCATGTGAGACTGGATTACATAGGGAAAGACCGTATGAACAGGTTGGCAACGGAAGGGCATTTAGGTTCTTTTTCTAAAATTGATATGCCAACATGTGAAAATTGTCTTGCTGGAAAGATTACACGTAAACCTTTTGGGAAGGCTGAAAGAGCTAAGTTTCCACTGTGATTAATCTATTCTGGTATCTGTGGTCTAATGAATGTGAGGGCAATGTCTGGTGCTGTATATTTTATTACATTTATTGACGATTTTACGTGCTTCAGTTATGTCTATTTAATTTCTCATAAATCTAAAGCACTTGAATGCTTTGAAAGATATATGAATGAAGTTTAGAACCAATAAGATAAAATTATAAAGACATTAAGAACCAACAGAGGCCGTGAATATTTATCAAAACATTTTGAAGAACTATGTACTGAAAATGGCATTACCAGACAGTTGACTGTTCCTTATACACCTCAACAGCATGGTGTAGCTGAAAGAAAGAATAGAACACTATTGGACATGAGAAGGTCTATGATGGCACAAACAAATTTACCTATCTCTTTTTGGGGAGACGCGTTATTGACTGCAGCCTACATATTGAATAAAATGCCTTCTAAATCAGTACCTTCCACTCCTTATGAACTATGGACTGGTCATAAACCAAACCTTAATGATCTACGACTTTGGGGTTGTGCTGTATATGTAAAAGATCATTTTGGTTAGTTTGGTAAACTGAGTCCAAAAGGAAAGAAATGTATCATTATAAGATACTCGAGACACTCTAAAGGGTATGTGTTCATTGGTGAATTAGAGGACAGAAGTACTACTGAAATTGAATCACGAGATGTCAAATTTTTAGAAAATGATTTTCCGAAAAAGGGTGAAATAAAGGTTAATGAGCCTCTTTACGAAATATTGAATTCAGATGATCAGATAATATCGTCGGACACTTTGATAATCCAACAGATCAAGAAATAGTTCCTGTTCCAAGTGGGAGTTTTGAATCCCAAAGTCCTATGTAGGAATCTAAACTTCAATTACGTAAGATTACCAGAAAAAGTGTACCTAAACTATCTTATGAGATTGAGAATTATGTTTTCGTGGTATCTCCCACAGAATTGAATGAACCTAATTCTGTAACTGAGGCTTTATCAAGTCCTGAAAAAGATGAATGGATGAAAGAAGAATTAGAGTCCATAAAAATCAATAAAGTCTGGGATCTAGTTGACCTTCCTTCTGGGCGTAGATATATTGTGAATAAATGGATTCTCAAAGTTAAACGCAAATCATATGGATCAATAGAAAGACACAAGGCACGATTAGTGGCAAAAGGTTTTACTCAAGAAGCTGGAATAGATTATGAGGAAACTTTTTCACCAGTTGTGAAGTTTACCTCTATTCTGTTACTTTTTGCTATTATTGCACCTTTGGATCTAGAATTACATCAAATGGATGTGAAGTCCGCTTTTCTCAATGAAGAACTAAACGAAGAAATCTACATGGAACAACCTGTAGGTTTCATTGTTAAAGGCCAAGAAAAGAAAGTATGCAAATTGAAAAGATCAATTTATGGTCTGAAGCAGTCTTCAAGACAATGGTACTTGAGATTTCACAAGGAGATGATTTCATATGATTTCACCATGATCGATGAAGACCATTGCATCTATGTGAAAAAGTCCAATGGAATGTTTGTAATTCTTTCTCTTTACGTGGATGATATTTTACTAGCCAAAAATAATTTAGAGTATGTAAAAACTGTCAAGTCATGGCTTTCAAAGTCACTTGACATGAAAGACATGGGTGAAGCAGACTATATATTGGGTGTTAAAATCCAAAGAGATCGTTCCAAGAAGTTTTTGAGTCTATCTCAAGAAACACACATACAGAAAAATTTAGAACGCCTTTGAATGAACAGTTGCAAGCCTATGGATACTCCAATAGTAAGAGGTGAAACTTTAAGCCTTGAAATGTGTTCAAAGACTGAAAAAGAAAAGAAAGACATGTCTCGAGTTCTATATTCTAGTGCTATCGAAAGTATGATGTACGCTATGATGTGTACTCGTCCAGACATTTGTTATACCGTAGGTTTGGTTAGCAGGTATCAATCTAATCCCAGAAGAGATCATTGGAAAGCAGTGAAGAGAATATTCTGATATCTGAAGGGAACTGCAAATTATTCACTATGCTATAGTGGATTTGATATACTCATGATAGGTTATACAGATGCTGATTGGGCAGGTGACCGGAATGATAGAAAATCAACCTTCGGTTATACTTTCTTACTTAATGGTGGTGCTATTTCATGGAAAAGTAAGAAACAAACTTGCACAGCCCTTTCAACCATGGAATCTAAATTTGTGGCTTGTGCATCTACAGTACAAGAAGCTATTTGGTTAAAGAGATTCTTTGAGCATTTGAACATTGCAAAGAATTCTAAGGGTCCCATGAATTTATATTGTAATGGTCAAGCGGCTATTGCATACACGAAGGATCCTAAGTATCACAGCAAGACCAAGCACATTGACATTAAGTATAACTTTGTGAGAGACATAGTAGCAAGTGGAGAAATAAATTTATAATACATTCCTACGCGGGAAATGGTAGCTGAACCTTTTACAAAGGCAATAGCTAGAGACCTGTTTGAAAAACATGTTATGGCTCTAGGTTTGCGTAGAATGTGATAATTATTTTTGTATTGTAAAATGACTTGGTTGTTATAATAGCTCATCTATATAAGACTCTTGAATTTATGTTCATATTTCATATGCATGTGATAATGTGTTTTATTGATAAAGTGTGTTGAGCAAGTCGTCTAATTAGCTCTCACATAAGCAATCAACTCTTACGTTGAGGAACATGAAGAAATGAGTTCCACCACTATGTTAGACTTGTTTTTGAAAAGCCAGATGTGAGTTTCTCTAAGACAATGGATTTGAGGATCATTGAAGAGTGAAGCTCGGGTAAGGCATCTAGAGATGTCTGGACAAGGATATGTACAATGTTGAATGACTAAGAATGAGACACACACACCAATAAAAGATGAGAAAATCGTAACACGTGTATCATACCATGTGTGCTAAGCAACCAATGGGTTAATGGAAGAATGTATCCCTGCTTCTTCATTGTGTGAGATCCTAAAAATTATATTAACTTTTCGTTGAAATGCCCTTTGACCTTTGACTGTTTCTTGAAGTTTCGGTCGGTGTTGCTACCGTAGCATGTTACGAATAGCCATGAATGATTCATCAATGCAGTGCATGTCTAGGAAAGCAGTTGATTTGGAACAGATAGATTTGAGTAGAAAGGGAAGATGATTAAAATGAATAATTTAACTTATATACACAAGCCGACTATTACACTCGAGTGTAATTGTGTATATAAAGTTAAACATGAACTCGAGTTTACCTCCTTAGAGGATGAGAGATCATCTAAGTTACTACTGAAGTAGTGAATGATGTCTGGGGTATTGCGAGAAATAGTGATACTTATATTCATAGTGAATTCTTTCCATATGTGATTGAATTCCTTTGTTGAGCTTCTATTCAACCTCGATAGGTTACAAAATTGTAGCTCTTAATGCTCGCAGATCGCACAAACTATTTGCCAGTATGAATTGTGCATGTTGCTCGCACATGCTAGTTTGGTACTAGCCCATCATGAGCGAAGTGGAAGATGTTGGTAATTGGGTCGTGGATCGCTCCATGTGGGCTGACCCAACCCGGTTAGTAGAGATAAATAAATAAAAAGATTATTATGTGGGATGTTTTATTTAAAATAAAAAACTCCCACTAAAGGGAAAAAAACTTCCCTACGTGGATAAAGGGGAACGATTTTTTCTGTAACCTCTCCCCATGTTCTATAAAGAACTCTGAACGATTTTTTTTTTCTTATCTCTTCTTCTGACAAAAACACAGAGAGAAAAACTTAACATACAATTGGGTCATCTAGTTTGTGAAATCAAACTTTGTTTCCTAGTGATTCAAAGTCGGCTTGGAGCAATTCTTCAACAGATTCAGTTGATCTTCCGCTTTTGTTAACAGGTACACAAATCTTGTTCCTGTTACTGTTCATCTAACACATATGATATTTCATCTCTGTTGATCATTCCCCTAAGCACCCGCATGTTCGAATTGGTTATTTACAGTTCGACTATTGTTTCGCCAAAGAAATACACCCAGACTTTATACATGATTTTTAATTGTTTTGAAATATGATTCTCAATAGAAATGAAACAAAGTTGGTCTGGAATTATCAGTTAAATAGTATGGAGCTATATATTGTCTTCCTTTTGGAAATTATGTAGAAATTGACATAGGGTTTCTCATAGAAAATGACCACTCCTTCAAAAAAATAAACTTATCCAAGTTCTTTTTCTCTAAAAAGTCCCGCTACGACCGCCCGACGAGTAATATATTTAGTTAAAAGGACAGACATATTGTTGGAGATGGGCTTCGAACTATGAGAGTTTGCTTTTTATTTTTCTCAGAGCGGTCTGATCAAATAGGGGATCAGACCACTCCTGGTGTTTTAACTAGTCATTAATGGTCGGCTTAATTAGTACCCTTTCGGTATGTGTTGCGAACACTTTCATTTTTAGCCTCTCATCTTCTCTAGAGAAGCAAAACTCGAACGGATAGAACAGATGGTCCAACTAATCCCAAGTAGAAAATACAAACTTAAAACAAATCTCGAATCACATAGCTTATTGAACTTAGCCCCATGTAATAAAAGCTTCCACCTAATTGTGGTACTAGTTCTTTGGCACGTTTGTTGCACATGTGACCCACATAAATTCATGTAGACTATTTAAAATGACAAAATATAATATTTAATCGTGTGTAATGAGTAATAAAAAGAATTAATGAGAAAAAAATGGTTAGTCATCAAATGACCAATTTGCAAGTTCGGAAAGCAAATTTCATTGTCTAGGTAAAAAAAATAAAAGGATGTGAAAAGGGGAAAAAGAATAAAGCAAGTTTCAAAGACATTTCATAGTGAAGAAGAAGGCAAATAAATTGCATATATTGAAGAGCAAGAGATGAGTTTCTGGACCATCGTTTTCAAAATCGTATCACTAAAGTCATATAAATACTCATCAATTAGTAATCACTTACAAGAGAGTATGTCAAAGCACTTTTCATTCAATTGTTAATAAATTCAACAAAGTAATTACTAATGAACAATTAATTAAATAGAAAAGCAGATAAAAGTATAAAATAAAATAAAAAATGAAGATAAAGAGATTGATGAAAAAAATATTATTATTAACATCTCTAATATAAGATCGAACATGAAACTTTGGTTTTATTCGACTTCTTTGTGGAGATCAGACCTCAAAAAATAAAAATTGGTATTTTTTTTGCTCACATTGAGGCCCACAATGAATTTTTCATCATTCTCATTTGTTGTAGAGTGTTGCGTCCTTTCGCACACGCAAGTGTACGCGATCGTACAAGTAATATAGGATTTTAAGTCCAGATATCATACCCACAGAGACTTATCGATTACTATTTACTAAATGAAATTAATTTTAATTATTTATTCAAGCAGAAAAATTCAAATTATATTATGATTTAACTAAACTAAAAAAAATAATAAACTAACTAATGAATAGTTAACCAAATGAAGAGTATATTTTCACGTAATTAATGAGATGAAATCGATCTAGGGCTATGGATTTGCTAGCAATTATGTTGAGTAATCACTTGAACCGATTCTGATTTTCTATCGGGTTACTAGTTGCGGGTTGATTTTAACCATATTAAGCATTTTGCCAACAACTCTAGGTCTCCTTGACTAACGCCTATATTCCTATGATCGTCGGTCGATAGTGAAGGGCATGTGATTTCTCTTCCGTATCAACTAAGCAAGGCTAACGGGTATATTCCTATCCACGTTAGCAATTCATTTTCCTTTCCCTATAAGGTTCACAACCAAGCCCTACTTTTTCTTATTACGCATGTAAATTCTCTATTCCTAGTCCAATTTATGCGCCACAAATAGTATTTGGATGGTGATCAAGCAAACAAATAATTAAACCCAAGAAAAAGTAAATAACCACACTAGTCGTAGCACGACGATAAATATCTTAACAAATCAATAAAAGTTCATACCACAACAATCATGAAGCTACCATAATCCTAGAACGAGAAGTTTAGCTCGACATAGACATGGAGAAATTACAACCAATTATCCAAAGAAAAACGTAAAAATAAATAAATAATAGAGAAGAAAAGATAGAACCAATTTTCTCTGGCCTTCACGGTGGCTCCTAGCTCTCCCCAAGTCAAAAGTTATGTAGAAATTATGTTTAAGATGTATTTATAGAGTATGAAGAAGATCTGGACTTTTAAAAACAAAATTCTAATTAAATTGGGAGAAAATCCTGTCGTACTCGCGCCATGCTTGCAAAGCAAGACCATGGCGCGAAGGAGTAAACGAGAATCAGAGAGCAGCGAATTTCTGTGCCACTCTCGCTTTGCTGAATCCGCAGCAGCTTCTCACGTCTTCAAATTCTGCCACATAAGGTGAGTTTACTTTTCCTTTTTGATTTCAATTGACTTTCCCACTCCCTCCAAGCCACGTATGCACTTATCAATTCTTTTACAAAATTGTTATATGCATATATATTATATAATATTGTATTCCTTCCATTAAGCTGCTTTCTTGATTTCTTTATATAAATTTTTTGTTTTTATTCAATTTTGCTTCAAAACTCTTCATCTTCACACTATTTTAATCCTACACATCAAAAACATAATATTAAGCATAAAGTAATATAATCAATACTCAAAAGATAATTCAAAGTACTAAAATGTGAGATAAATAATAATTAAATATATGTATTTTTGATCTCACATCAACACCCCACACTTAGACTCTTGCTCGTCCTCGAGCAAGCATTAAAGCTCATTTCACTATTTCAAGCTAGGAACACCACCACTTTGATTGATATAAATAATTAGTCCATACAAAAATTCAAAACATCAAGTACACTTCCCGATCATTATGCAAGATATACAAACAACTAACAAACTTCTAACTTCCTAACTTCAAAAACGGACTCTAACTCATCAAATTTAAGCTAGCTCACCTACTCCATCAAAGAAAGCTATTAACATCACCTATCTATCATGAAACAAGTTCCGTCACAAGAATAAATAGTTCATACGCTCAAATCAAGGAATCAAATATAAATTACAGACTTAGCATTCAAGAACAACTCTCGCACTCACAAAAGAATTTACATGTATGCACAAAGAACCATAGCTTGCCCATTATGTACATCTTCACTAATTAAGCATGCTCGAATAAAATCAAATAGGACTTTAACGGCTTGTAATGTTGGCTAGGGAACGGGTAGAAAAACTATATAATAGTGACTTACACTTCCCTAAGAACTTTGAACTTTTTATTGAACTTCATCACCCATTATTTTCTTCTTCTTTATTTTTTTCAGCCCTCTTTTCAATTTATTTTCACTAGTATTCTCATCCTATCAAAAACACTTCAATCATTTTTTTTCTCAAGTAATTTTTCTTTCCCTTTTTTTATTCATGTCACATTCTTTCAAAGAGGACCTTTTCATCACAAGTAACTTTCAGTGATCAATTTTTACACTTTACTTTCCCTTTTCTTCAAATCTAACAATTTTATTAAAGTCCATACTACAGTGCTCAAGGAAGCAGGGTGCAAAAACTAGGAATTCAATAAAATGGATCAAGGCAAAAATACGGCTACCAAACGAAAGGCCACAGGCTCAAAGGGGCTAACTAGTAGTAACATTATGTGAAAAGGATAAAATTTACAAGACAAATTAAAGAAAGCCTATTATCATCTTCTAAACAGAGCAATAATTTTTATTTCGCTTCAATAACATGCAGGGCAAGTTCTAGACTAAGATGCAAAATATGGAATATGCAAAAAATCCTCACCTCTCATGCCACAAGTTTCAATCAAGATGTATCAGTTCCACTTCTAAGACAGACAGGACCTAGTGAACTACAAAATAAGAATAAGCTATATATAGAGTCACTACCTTGGGCCTAGGTGTCAAAAGATTTTCTATTTTATTAACACTCAAGAACTCACATGAAAGTACTACTCAAACTCAACCTTAAATTGCTATCATCAAACAAGTCAAAAGGTCTATTTTTTTCTCTTTAAAAACAAAAAAAAATTCTCCTAAAAATAAAAGAACTACTTCTAAAAATAAAAAAAACTACTCGGTTCAAAGGGCTCCCCCTTGGAAAAGAACCAAAAAGAAAAACCAAGGGGTGGGCAAAGTATGCCTCTACTAAAATAAACTAAAAATGCTAAAAACTATCCTAACTAAGGAATAAAAGATTTTTTTTTTTTGTATTTTTGAATTTTTTTCATTTTTTTTTCGTTTTGTTTTTTCATCTAACTAAAAAAACTCAACAACAAAGTCATGCTAGCAAAATATATCCCACCCCACACTTAAAGTCATGCTTTGTCCCCAAAACAATAAGTAAGATAAAAATCGGGTTAGAAATACTTCCTGAGGCCCTCTAGGGCGTAGCTAGCAGCATGTTTCTTCACAATGAACCAAAGGGACGAATGACCCTACACTTAAACTTAAACCATGTTTCTTAGCTTTCAAATTTGGGTACTCAGACTTCCCCAAACCTGTAAAATAAAGCCAAAATAAAAAGTGACACTATAAAAAATAAAATAAAAAAGGTAAACTATTACAAAATTGGGTTGCCTCCCAATAAGCGCCTGATTTAACGTCGCAGCATGACGCCATCAAATTCATCACTTTTTCTTCCACTTTGAACTTATGAATTGCACCCCTAAATTTGCATCAAGTTTTCTGCTCCGCTCAAGGGGCGGTGATATAAAAATAAAAGAACCAAGCAATAAATATCGCATCTTGCACTTCTTGGCCCTTAAGTGAGGAATGTCATTTTGTTTTTTTGGCCTGACAAATTTCAGAATATAAGGGTCTTGTTCCTCATCCCCACACTTTTTCATTGATTTGGAAGGCTCAATTTTCATGTCACCAACCAAACACATGTCAAAAAATATTTAGAATGAGGTCCAACACGCCTCAACTCCAAAACTTCATTTTGTGTGACATTCTCACTTTTGCACACTTCCTTAACATTGACATCAATCGAAAAAGAATAGTTTAATGGTATGAATTGCTCTTTTTGCTCCACAAGTCGGCCAGTATTAGTACAAATTTCATATGCAGACTTTATTTCTGAAAGTTCGGCCTTAAACCTTTCCAAGGATTTCATGCTTTCCTCGGTCTACTTCCACATCAGTGCGGTGTGCTCTTGTATTTGTGTGATCAAATCACTCGTCTAAACATGATGTTCTATATTCTCTACTTCATTACCCCTATCAACATCATAAAAAACAGAAGAATAGTAATAGGGGCTCGGAGAAGGGGAATAAGAGTTAGGACAATCATTCCAATGACCATTCAGACGATCACATATGCCACACAAATTCTCTGGAAAGGATTGGGTAGGTTCACACAAACCGCTCCCAAAAAAATTATGACATAATATATTAAAGTGGGGTCCTCCACAATAAATACAAAAATTATCGATAAATAAATACTCATCATTCAACCAATTTCTATTCCAAGATGCCATGTCAAGAAGTGTAGAATTTTTTTTCTTTTTAAAAATAGTAAAAAAAAAAGAAGATACGAAAAAAAATTAAAAATAAAACTTAAATAGATAAAAAGAAAAAATTTAATCTAGACAAATAATTAATTTTTAAGTCCCTGGCAACGGCGCCAAAAACTTATTGCATCCTTTCGCACACGCAAGTTTACGCGATCGTACAAGTAATATAGGATTTTAAGTCCAGATAACGTATCCACAGAGACTTGTCGATTAACTATTTACTAAATTAAATCAATTCTAAATTTATTCAAGCAGAAAAATCCAAATTATATTATGATTTAACTAAACTAAAAAGAAAAAGAAACTAACTAATGAACAATTAACCAAACGAAGAGTATATTTTCATGTAATCAATAAGATGAAATCGATCTAGGGCTATGGATTTGCTAGCAATTATGTTGAGTAATTACTTAAACTGATTCTGATTTCTATCGGGTTACTAGTTGCGGGTTGATTTTAACCATATTGAGCATTTTCCCAACAACTCTAGGTCTCCTTGACTATTCCTAACGCCTATATTCCTATGGTCGTCGGTCGATAATGAAGGGCATGTGATTTCTCTTCTGTATCAACTAAGCAAGGCTAACGGGTATATTCCTATCCACATTAGCGAATCGTTTCCCTTTCCCTATAAGGTTCACTACCAAGCCCTACTTTTTCTTATTACACACGTAAATTTTCTATTCCTAGTCCAATTTACGCACCACAAATAGTATTCTAATGGTGATCAAGCAAACAAATAATTAAACCCAACAAAAAGTAAATAACCACACGAGCCGTAGCATGACGATAAATATCTTAAAAAATCAGCAAAAGTTCATACCACAACAATCATGAAGCTACCATAATCCTAGAACGAGAAGTTTAGCTCCACATAGACATGGAGAAATTACAACCAATCATCCAAAGAAAAACGTAAAAATAAATAAATAATAGAGAAGAAAAGATAGAACCAATTTTCTTCGGCTTCCACGGTGGCTCCTAGCTCTCCCCAGGTCAAAAGTTATGTAATTTTTTTATTTAAGATGTATTTATAGAGTATGGAGAAGATCTGGACTTTTAAAAATCAAATATCAATTAAACTTGGAGAAAACTCTGTCGTACTCGCGCCGCGCTTGCAAAGCAAGACCGTGGCGCGAAGGAGTAAACGAGAATCAGAGAGCAGCGAATTTCTGCGCCACTCTCGCTTTGCTGAATCCGCAGCACCTTCTCACGTCTTCAAATTCTGCCACATAAGGTGAGTTTACTTTTCCTTTTTAATTTAAATTGACTTTCCCACTCCCTCCAAGCCACGTATTCACTTATCAATTCTTTCACAAATTTATTGTATGCATATATATTATATAATATTGTATTCCTTCCATTAAGCTGCTTGTTTGATTTCTTTATATGATTTTTTTATTTTTAATTCAATTTTGCTCCAAAACTCTTCATCTTCACACCGTTTTAATCCTACACATCAAAAATATAATATTAAGCATAAAGTAATATAATCAATACTCAAAAGACAATTAAAAGTACTAAAATATGAGATAAATTATAATTAAATATATGTATTTTTGGCCTCACATCATTGAACCTTTTATTATCTAAAGAAAAGTTGATCAGTACCTTAAGCCTTAATGTCTCTCTTCTTTTATACCAGAAGAAATACAATAACTTTTCTCTCATAACCTTTTTTGTGACCTTAACTTGTCCCATATTATTGGAATTAGTGGTTAATTGGATAAAGTGGCTAATTATTGTATGTGCCAATGAGTTGCAATTAATTAGTTTGTTAGTTTGTTAGAAAGTTAAATAGGGATGTTAGTGATGTAGGAGGAGTCACATGGGTTAGTTGACAACTAAGCATAGTAGGTGTAGCTATTGTATAAGTAGTGAGATATTTTATCATTGTAATTACTTTTGATGAATGAGAATAGAAAATTTCCAAATCCAAATTCTTTTACTAAATTTCAATATGCTATCAGAGCAGTGAATCTGCGATTTACAGATTCAACTTGATCAATTGTGGATTCTTTGAGTTTCCTCCATTAACGGAGCTTGGAAACAGAGAAAGTAGAATAGATGGAACAATAGGTGAATGCTGCTGGAACAACTGAGGTGATTCTGGTTGTGATCGATACTCTTTATGATGTTGAGAACAAGCTTAATCATCTCGTACATCTGCATCCATCGAACACTCCTAAAATATCCTAACTACAATCCAGCTCAAAAGCACGGAGAATTTACTCATTGTGGAGCAAATCCATGCCGATCAATCTTCACGTAAAGAGTAAGCTAGATTTTGTACTTGGAACATGCTGGAAAGAACATTACAAGTCGAAATTGGAGGAGAAATGGGATAAATGTAACGCTTTTGTACTTGTATGGATCGTGAACACTGTATCGAAGGAACTACTTAGTGGTATCGTGTATTCTTCAGATGCTGCACTTGTTTGGACAAATCTAAAGGATCGATTTGATAAAGTAGATGGATCGAGGAGCTATCAGCTTCATAGATAAAATTGTACACTTCATCAAGGTAACTTGACAATTTCAAGATATTTTACTAAACTACGCCTACTATGGGATGAGTTCAATGCCCTTGTGCCTCCACTTTTTGCAATTGTATGAATCTAGGATATATGTTGATCATTTATAATATTTGAGATTGTTTGCCTTTATGATAGGCTTGAATGAGATGTATAGTCATGCACGAAGTCAAATCCTGATGATAAAACCGCTGCCTAGTGTTAGTAAAGCCTATGCTATGATTATCTCAGATGAGAGCCAACACATGAAAAAAAAGGATAGGAACAAGTGGATATATACTTGATTCTACAATATTGTATGCTAAAAAGGTGTAACGACATGTTCTATCATTGTGGGTAAGCTTTTCGTGCGAAGAGATGGGTTAGAAAACTTCCGGGTTTGAGAGTTGGAAAATTTGGGCTAGGCTAATCTCAAATGATTTCTGAGCGAGGTATGGTCTAGGACAATCTGGGAAAGGATTGGGTGAAATATCTAATGTTGAGCTAGGTTTTTCATTAGCTAAGGCATTAAGGAGTCTGAGAGACTTTTTAGAAGTGAATTCGGGTGAGTAGAACTCATGATATCAATGTTGACATAAAAGGGTTAGTTCAAAACGTCAAGATTTGAAGTATGTTGTAAAATAGGCTATTCTAAGAGATTTTCCAAGGTTCTATTCGGTGTTAACTGCAATAGCAGTTTACACACTGCTATGATGAAAATCATTGTAGTAGAAAAATTCTCTCTATAGTGGAAGTCATGGTAGTCAGCACCGCTATAGCAGGGGAGGGGGGGGGGGGGCGAGGGGGTTCTGCTACGACAACATTGCTATAGCAGAGTGGGGACCGCTATAGCAGAGTAAATCGCTGTAAATATAGAAACTACCCTAAAAATATTCACAATTATTCAAGAATATTTTGGAAAAGGGTAGAGGTGATTTGGACGACTTCAACTCATTTTTCCACCAAAGTTGATCATAAAGGTAAGGATTTTACACCCCTACTTTAGTACTTTGATTCCCGAACCTTAGAATCAATAGTTACGGGCTTGGAAAAAGGTTTGGCTTGATCTAAGAAGGTAGAATCCATTGTAATGGGGACTCTAAGGTGTAGAAATTCTTGGGTCTTGCTTATAATTGTTCATTTATTAGCTATTCACCATAATTCAATAAATGTAACCGTAAAAATGGTAGTTTTAGGTGAATTAATGCTGGGAAGGCCCTGGGATGGGTGGAATGATCATGGTTTGATCTGAAGATTAGGATTTGGGTGTAATTCAGGGATTATTTGGCTGCATTGATTGATTTTAGTTATGTGTAATTATTTTTAGACCAAGGGCAAGCAAAAGCTTCAGGAAACGGGAAGACTCCGATCCAGTGAGAGCTTTCAGGCTAATTTGAGGTAGGTGATGGTTGTTGTTTCCCATTTGCGATATGTGTACATTGTAACTGTTTCTTGGTATTGTCTGCACATTGCATGGTTTAGGGAATTAATTGATGAATGTCTAGTATATCTGGTTTTCAATCATGTGAAATGAACTTGTCTTATTTACTTGTTGATTTACAAGTGTGGTTGTGTTCATTATTGTTAGATTATGTGTGACATTCAGTTAGCTTGGGTACCACGCCTGGTATGAAATATATATTGGTTAGCTCGAGTACCATGCCTGGTACAAGATACATATATTAGTTGGCTCAGATACCACGCTTGGTACATGTTCTATAATGGTTTGCTCAAGTACCACACCCGGTACATGTTTATATATACTTATTTAATTGTGTTCTGTTGATGGTTCTATGAGTGGACCGGGTTGTTTCTTGAAATGTAATTGTTCCATATTTGCCATGAGTGGCTGGGTAGTTGTATTTAAATGTAAGGTTGGTCCTTGTGTAGACCAGGATGGCGTGATAGACACTGTAGGTGTTGTTCTAGGGATCCTTGGTGGGTCTGAGTTACGTAAAAAGGGTGATTGTTTGCATTTTTTGTTATTGTGATGGTTGTTGGACATGTTTCAGGTAGTTGGTAAGTCAGGTGGGGGGATTAAGTGTCTGGGTTATATTGTTGGCTTGTTTATATATGTTTTGTCCTACTTTACTCAGCTTTAGTTTAATGTTCATATTTTGTTTATTGGAGCTGGCCGATGATCCTACCTTTACACTGTGGTTTTTTGTACTGATACTGCACTTGCTTTTCTTTTGTCAGTACATGACATATATTGGCGGCTGCTACGTGACCTCAGTTGTAGTCCCGACGTTTCCAAAATCCAAGGGTGAGATGCTTCTTCCGGGCTACCATAGTTTTATCTAGTTTACTTTTAGTCCATTGTTTCGGACTCATACTTTGTTATTTTTGGGTTAGCATTCCCCCTACTCTTGATATTAGAAGATAATTTGGTACACGACTTTCAGATTCTAGGAGTTTTTCTACAGGATATTTATTGTTAACTATTTTAGTTATGAATGCTAGTTTTATTTAATGCAACTGGTTTTGAGCTGCTAGTTTTGCTAAGTGTTAGGTGGTTATTGGATCACCCATCCAGGGGTTTTCGGTGAGTGCCACTCGCGGCGGTTTAGGTCGTGAACAAAGGTGGTTATAATTCCACTAGAAATAGTGGTTATAATTCCAAATAAAATAAGAATTGGAATCAATTCTTTGATCATTGCAAGTTGCATGAACATACTAGGGAGATATGCTATAGGATCATTGGATATTTGGCTGATTGGAAGTTTAAGAAGAATTGTTAACCAAGTCAGGGGATGGTAAATGCTGGAAAAGGCGTAACAAATCATGTTTAAGTTGACAAGGGTGATATTACTAGAGATGATGTATTTGGACCAATGTGCTCAAGGCATGGACTAATATATGCAAGGTATGCACAAATGTATGGAGGGAAAGGGTCACAATGTGCATAGGTTGGTAATCCAATGCATGCAGGACAGGAGTCACAAGGATCTCATATGCCTGCTACATAAACAATATCACTCCTAATTCAATATCAAAAAATTAAGGACACAGTTTAAGATGTGGAAAACATAGTAAGTATTCCTACTACTATTACTATTTTATCAATTAACAATAGGAAGACGGATTTTCTGAGTGATTCTATAAGTTCTCTAGATGCTAAGAAAACAAATGGTGTTAATATTAAGTAGGTAGAGTGTATTGTTGATTCAAGAACAACAAGCCATATCACCTTCAAACTTAGTAATCTAAATGCAGACTGTAGTTCTAGCAAGAGTATAGGGAGAAGATTACACTTTACTAATGGTCAAACCACTTTGGTAACTCACTTTGGTAGTTAGACAATGGATTAGTGGTTCCTGACTTCAAATTTGATTTGCTCTCAGTATCTCAATTGAACAGGAAATCGAAGTGTTCTATAAACTTTTTCTCTGACTTTTTTGTTAGAAAAGTAAAGGCATTCATTACTTTCCCCGTCAACTTCAAAAAAGGTCACACATGATAAAAAAGTTTTGATCGTGAAGGCAACTAAGTTAGAAGGAGTATTACAGTATTGTGGTACAACAGACTGTGTCATCCTTCAATAAAGGTGATGAAGTTGTTGTCATTGATCAAAGAGGATACATATGTAGGCATATTAATAAGTACCCAATATGTCCTCTTGCTAGGCAAACTAGACTACCATTTCCTTTAAGTATGTCTAGAGCTGATGGCATCTTTGATTTGATTTATCCTCCTTCCTCTCCTGTAGAGTCAAGTCACTTCGTACCTTCCTAGCCGTCTATTTCAATCGTGCCAGTTGGAGGTAGATGTAAGGGACCATATATGGTTGCTACTCATAATGGTTACAAATTTTCTTTCATGATAATTCTAGAATGACTTGGTTATTTCTTCTGAAATTCAAGAGTGATGTGTCACGATCTAAACCATAGTGAGTGGTACTCACACAAAATTTTCGGTGGAAGAATAAATTAACCAATCAATACTTAAAAACGAGCAGCTAAAACTAATTCAATAGATAAAACCAAGATTCACATCTAAAAATTAAAGAATAGAAAATCTGCAAAAATAATCTCATAGAATCTGAAATTCGTGTACCAAAACTACCAATCAATTATAAAAGACGGGAATGCAACCCCAAAACATAAAGTGTCTAACTCTGAACAAAGGACTAGAACTAGCAGAAGAATCCATGGTAGCCCGAAAGATGCAAATCACCCTTGGATTCGTAAGTCGTCTGAACTGCAACTGAGGTCTCGCAGCAGCTGCCAAAATATACCCTGTACTCAACAAACGAAGAGCAAGTGCAGTATCAGTACACAAAAACAACAGTGTATTGATAGAATTATCGACCAGCTACAAAATACGAAATATGAACATAGAACCATAACTTAGAAAAATGGGACAAACATGTATAAATCAAGTCAAGTGAATATAAGTAAGACTCCCAGTCATCAACCTGACTTAACAACCACATAAGACATGTCCAAACCACAAATAACAGAGCACATATGATTTCGTCACATCCTTCAAGTAACCCAGACCATCCAAGGATCCTTAAGACATCATCTATGGTATTCAACATACAATTTTGGTTTACACAAAAAAACTACCTTAGCACTTAAACACACTAACCTGGCCAATCATGTACCAACGTGTAATAATAACATCACAATAGATAAGCCCAATTCACTCATAGAACCAACACATATAGTAACAAACAAACCTGTACCACACGTGGTAGCTAAGCCAACCATAAAGAATCTGTACCAGGTGTGTTACCCGAGCCAACCGATGAATAAATCTATACCAGGCATGGTACCCAAGCAAACCAATGAACTGTACCAGGCGTGGTACTCGATCAAATCAAAGAATCACAGATATCACAACTAGTACAACCACAATGAATACATATCACACTTGTACAGCCAACAAGCATTTAAAATTGGTTCATTGCATGAGATTGACATTAAGATATCATTTAGCATTCATTCTGTTATTCTCTGAACACGTAATGTGCAAGTAATACTAATGAAATAGTTAACATGCACACGTAATGCAATTTGGTTACAAATTAAGCATCACGTACCTTAATTCAAGCCTGAATGCTCTACTGGACTTGAGCTTTCCCATTTTTTGCAACTTTAGCTTGATTATGGTCTAACAACAAGAATGTAAACACATAATCAACCAAAATGACCTATAATATCATGGATTAGAACTACATCCTAAACCCTAAGGCCAATTTCATGATCATCCCACCCATCCAGGGCCTTCCCACCAATAATTCATTTACAACTACCAATTCTATGGTTATACTAATGAATTATGGTAATGTAATCACGAACAAGCAACTTGAACTCATAATCCCAAGTTTTTATGCCTTATTATCCCTTTTACACCTGCAATTGTATCTTAGGTCAAGGCAAACCCTCTCCAAGGCCTGTAACTAATGATTCTAATCCATAAGAATTGAAGTACTAGTTTACAGGGATAACTTTCTTACCTTAATAAAGAATTTTGGTGGAAAATCGATAGAGTTCGTCTAAAATTGCCACAGCCCTCCCCAAAATATTCTTGTGAAATAATAAACATTTTTGGGGAAATTTCTGAATTTATGGTGATTAATTCTGCTACAGCACCCCGATCCCTCTACAGAGACACCACCATAGCAGAAGCCTCCAGATATATCAGAGTTGACTATCTCCTATAGCGGGAATTTCTCTGTTATAGCAGCATTGCGGTCGTGGTCTGTCACCCACTATAGGGGGTGTGATGGGATAGAAACTTGGTCCTCCTTGTTTTGCCCATTTCACAACACACCCTCAAACCATGACATCCCAGACCAACCCTTTTACGTCTAGTTTGATATCGGGAGTTCTATTCACCCAAATTTATTTTTGAAAAGTCCTATGGACTCCTTAACACCTTAGCTAATAGAAAAACAAGCTAAGACTTAATCATTTCACCCAATATTTCCCTGGATTTCCCTAGACCTTACCATGCTCGGATTTCATTCAAGACTAGCCTAGCCCAAAATTTTCAACTTCCAAACCAAAAGATTTCTAACCTGAGTTCTTGCATGATTAGCTCACCCATAACGAAAGGAAGGGTCATTATAACAGATACCAATTTATCCATCATTCATCCATGAATAATTAAACAAGAAAAATGTGTTAAGCCAAGAAGAAAATAGTACTTAAATCCTCAAATAAGTGAGGGTACTTGTCCCGCATGTCCTTCTTGGTTCCCAAGTGGCTTCTTCAACTGGACGATGCTTCCATTGAACCTTTATCAATTTGATCTCCTTTGTTCTAAACTTCTGGACATCTTAATCAAGAATAGCAACCGTCTCCTTCTCATACTTATGGTCTTTATCTAGCAAGACTGAATCCCACTTGATGATGTAATCCCCATCCCCATGGTATCTCTTCAGCATGTATACATAAAAAAACTGGATGGACTCCTAACAAATTGGGTGGTAGTGCCAACATGTAAGCTACCGGTCCTACACCTTCGAGAACCTCAAATAGAGCGACGTACCGAGGGCTAAGCTTACCCTTTTTAACAAACCTCATGACCCATTTCATAGGTTACACCTTCAATAGAACTTGTTCACTAAACTGAAATGACATGTCCCTTACCTTGTGATCAACATACTCCTTTTGTCTACTCTGGGCTGCCAACAACATAGTTTGGGTACCTCTCACTTTTTCCTGAGCTTCCTTTACCAAATCAATGCCCAAAGGCTTCATATCACCTGTCTTGAACCAACCTATGGGCGATCTACATACCATCCCATAGAGTGCCTCTAATGGTGCAATATCAATACTGGAGTAAAGTTGTTTTATGAGAATTCACATAACAACAAGAACTAATCCTAATGGACCCCGAAGTCAATCACACATGCCATCAACATGTCCTCAAGCACCTGAATTGTCCTCTCTGACAGTCAATCAATCTGAGGATGAAAGGTTGTGCTAAAAGTGAGTTGGGTGCCCAACTCATCGTGCAACCTTCCCCAGAACTTAGAAGTAAACTGCATACCTCTGTCTGAGATAATAGAAATTAAAGTGGCACACCATGTAACTTCACTATCTCCTTGACGTAGATCTTGGCCAACTACTTGGAGTTATAATCCACCCTAACCAAAATGAAATGGGATGATTTAGTCAGCCTATCCACGATGACCTATATCGAGTCATACTTTCCCAAGGTCTTAGGAAGACCTACAACGAAGTCCATGGCTATCTTTTCCCACTTTCACTCAGTAATGGGCATCCTGCTAACAATTATGACACTTGGACACATATTCTGCTATGTCCCTTTTGATCCCAGGCCACCAATAAAGTTGCCTTAAATCCTGATACATTTTGGTCATACCTGGATGAATAGAGTATCACAAACCATGAGCTTTAACTAACACATTCTGAACCAAGTCATCAACCAGAGGGACACATATCCAGCCTCTAAACCACAACACCCCACACTGATGTGCCGGGATTCTATAGCATATTTGACGCCTTTAACTAAGAATACTCGCAGGTTTTCTAGCAAATTTTGTGGTTTTTCATGTTTTTATGTTGTATTTGCAGGAAATGGAGAAGGATAAAAAGGAAGTGAAAAATACTCAAGCTAAGTTACACGGGTTAGGCTTGACGGAAGGCCTGACAGCTCGTCAGATAGCTGACTGACCTTCAGGGGAGCCACCAAACCTGGCAGCAGCTAAAGGAGGCACTGGATAGTGGCGACGGTTGGCGTGACGGCCCGTCACACCCATGACTGCCCGTCAGCCAAGCCGTCAAGTTGGAGCTCACAGAGAGCATGCACTGGATAGTGGCGACGGGTGGCGTGACGGCCCGTCACACCCATGACTGCCCGTCAGCCAAGCCGTCAAGTTAGAACTAAAGGATAACATGCACTGGATAGTGGAGACGGCTTGGAGTGACGGCCAGTCGCATGGGTGACGGTCCATCAAGCGACCCGTCAACGCGAAGCGGGACTCCGAAAATTCTATTTTTGGACTTTATTTCCTAGACTACTATAAATACCCAGTGTTAGGGTTATTTTATTTATTTATTAACTAATATTTTGTGCGAACGTTTGGACGAGTTTTAGAGAGGAAAACACGACACAATACGTTTTCTTCTTCTTCTTCTTCGATTGTTCTTGAGATTTTCACCATTGGTGCTTAGATTCTACGAAGTTCAAAGTAAAGTAATAATTTTCTATTGTAAGAATTCTTTCTCCTTATATGAATACTATGATTTCTTTACTTTGTCTTGCTAGCATGAGTGGCTAAACTCCCCACAACTAGGGTTGTGGGATCCATGGCAAGAGTCACAATGTAGAGTCCGGGTAGCGTTGGGTTAAATTTATATGCTGTCACGTGGTTAATCATTCGTTATTTATGTTTTTTAATGGTTGCAAATATTAGAACATACCTAGGTTTGATTTGCTTGAACAAAGAGATTAAAATCGGGAAAGTTGATTAACTACGAGGATTTGAGACTACCAACTCTCGTCTTATGATTAATGCTGTAACTAGATTAATCTACTTGATGTTTAGGATTGAAATAAGAAAGTTCACCTTTTCAAGTTTGAGAGAATTGAAAAGGAAATTCGTCTATTTGGTTGAGAAATGTTTAGATGATACCATTAATTCAATCACATCGTGATATGCATATAAAAAGAACCCGGTTAAGCTTTGAGTCGAAATTGTTATGACGCTATGGTGAACACTTCCCTAGTTCATTCTCATATTGATTAATACTCGTTGAAACTCGCAATTAGTTACTAGCATTGTTCAAATATTGATCACAGAACCCCCCCCCCCAATTTACCAGAAACTATTGATTACTAGTCAACTAATTCACTAACGATTTAATTTGCTCCTTATTCCCTGTGGGATCGACCCCAACGTTTGTTGGGTTCTATATTTGACGACGACCGCTTACGCTTCGTAATTGGAGTTGTAATTTGGGCGTATCAAATTTTGGCGCCATTGCCGGGGACTACAGTTGTTTATTAAGTCCGGTGTGTTTATTTGACTCTTAGTCATATTTCCTGATTTTACTTATATTTGTTGTTTTTGTTTGTTACAGGGTACTGAGTTGTGCATGCCAAGTACCCGACGCTTGGGTGAATCAATATTACCCTACGACCCCGAGCTTGCAAGAACGCTAAGGCAAACCATGAATGTACAACAACAGGAGGCAGCAAGGCTCGCTGAAGAACAGCAGGCTCAACAGGATCAACATCACTTGAATGTCGAGGATATAGAGGATGATATTGCATTAGATGGAGTTGGTGCTAAGGGCGCCATTGTTCTTCTTCCGCTAGCGCCCATGGCCAAGTTCAACATTACTAGCACAATGCTCCAGCTGTTTAACTTAAAGGGATTGTTCCGTGGTATGGCTGGTGATGATCCAAACTGATACCTGATGAATTTTGTGGGTATCTGCAAGTCGTTCGAATTGCATGGAGTATGTCAGACCGCGATTAGACTCAGGTTGTTTCCATTGTCTCTGTCTGATGAGGCAGCGTTATGGTTGACAGAGCTAACCCCCGACTCTATCACAACCTGGGGAGAGTTGAAAGGAGCTTTCCTAGAAAGGTTCTTTCCTCCCTCGAGGATGATACAGTTGAGGGATGAAATTAGCAATTTCAGACAACAACCTCATGAGGCTTTACATGAGAAGTGGTTGCAGTTCAAGAAGAAGCTGACACAATGCCCGAACCATCAGTTGACCGACAATTTCCTGATGCAGACATTCTACAGGGTACTAAATTCGGCTACCAAGCCGACACTGGATAATGCAGTAGGTGGAGCATTTATGGGTCTCACCTTTATCGATGCCACAACTATTTTGGACCGGCTCACTAAAACCAACAGGGCCTGGCATACACGGGACATAGAGATGGCTGCTAGCACTCATGCAGTTGGTATATCAATGGAACATCGCAGGAAAGAGGAAGAGCGGGATCAAGATATGGCCCATCTGAAAAAGCAAATGGACCTACTGACAAAACATTTGCTGTCAGGAGACATGGAGAAAGTGAAAGTTGTGGGTTCCCAAGGTAGAGTAGCAGAGTTCGAGTCTAATGAGGAGGCGAACTATTTGGGGGGTTTCTAGGCCAATGGCCAGGGAAACCAAGGTCGGAACTATCAGAAGGACAACTACTATGAAAAAGCTGGCTACAGAGATCGTGATCAGGGGAACTGTATGAATAAAACTGATAGAGATGGGTTGTACGTACCACCTGGTAACCGAGAAAGAACTAGCAATGAGACAGGGAAGTCCAAGTTAGAGAATATGTTGGCAAAGATGTTGTTGAAGGTGGAATCTACTGACTCCAGAGTCAAGTAAATGAAATCTGAATTATCATCAATGAGTCAGTTAGTGAATTCTCATTCCACCTCAATCAAGCAGCTAGAGACACAAATGAGTCAAGTCTCAGCGTCTCTAAATCAAAGGAAAGCTGGGACATTGCCGAGTGACATCATTCAAAACCCAAGAAATGACAGGAATTATATGGCAATCACCACCAGAAGCGGTAAGACATTATCGGAATCACATACGGTAATTCAAACTCATAAAGGTAATGTTGCTGAGGAAGATGAGTTAGTAGATGATGAAAATATGGTCGGTGTGAGAATATCTGTTGAAGAACCCGGTGTGGAAGAAGATGCTACTCAAGTGCTCACGGATAAAAGGAGGGAAGTTGAAAAATTTCCAACTATGATGCCTCGGCCACCACCTCCTTTCCCACAACAGTTGAAGAAGATAGTGGAAGATAGCAAGTTCCTGAATTTCATGACCATGCTCAAGCAGATATCAGTGAACATCCCTCTGGTGGATGCGCTTGAACAAATTCCCGGTTATGCCAAGTTCATGAAGGACTTGATCACAAAGAAGAGGTCGGTAAGTTTTGAACCAGAAGACAACCTCCACTATTGTAGTGCCATTTCATCAAGGTCGCTAGTCCAAAAGAAAGAAGACCCGGGTGCATTCACTATTCCTTGCACCATACGGGAGTTTAACTTTGCAAAAGCTCTTTGTGACTTGGGGCTAGCATAAACTTGATGCCGTTAGCCATCTACCGGCAGTTGGGCTTAGGAGCTCCCAAACCGACGACTATTAGATTGTTGATGGCTGATAGATAAGTTAAATGCTCGGTGGGTATTTTGTACGATGTACTTGTGAAGGTGGGGAAGTTCATATTTCCGGCAGACTTCGTGATTTTGGACTGCGAAATGGACTTTGAAGTCCCTATTATTTTGGGACGACCCTTCTTGGCAACCGAAAGAGTATTAGTAGATATGGAGAGCAACGAGTTGAATTTCAGGTTGAACGACGAAGTAGTGAAGTTTAATGTGTGCAAGTCAATGAGGCAACCGAGGGACATGAACGTCGTCTCGGTTATTGATATTGTTGCCGAATCTGATGTGATTGTTTCTATTGAATAGAGACTTGCTATAGAGACGTTGGCAGCAGTCATGATGAACTTCGATGATGATGACATCGAAGATTATGAAGAAATTGTAAAAACTGTGGTTGGAATGGGGTCATATTGTTACGCCCCAAAGAAATTAGATCTCAATTTAAAGAACAGACCGACACCTCCGGCAAAGCCTTCTATTGAGGAAGCGCCGGTATTAGAGTTGAAAGAGTTGCCAGGCCATCTGAAGTATGCATTTTTAGGTGACAAAGATACCTTACCTGTAATCATTGCGACAGACCTTGTGCAATCTCAAGTTGAAGCTTTACTATCCACACTGAGGAGAGACAAGAGAGCAATCGGCTGGACCATTGCAGATATTATTGGCATCCCACCAGGTATTTATACTCATAAGATACAATTAGAAGAAAATTGCACTCCCACCACCAAGCACCAGCGGAGACTGAATCCGCCAATGCAAGAGGTGGTGAAGAAAGAGATCATCAAATGGCTCGATGCTGGAGTGGTTTACCCAATTTCTGATAGCAAATGGGTAAGCCCAGTGCAATGTGTTCATAAGAAGGGAGGAATGACTGTGGTATCAAATGAAAAAAATGAGCTAATTCCATTAAGACCTGTCACGCGGTGGCGAGTCTGTATGGATTACCGGAAGCTAAACTCCTGGACTCTCCGTGATCATTTCCCCATGCCCTTTATGGATCAGATGCTGGATAGATTAGCTGGCAGAGGTTGGTATTGCTTTTTAGATGGATATTTGGGGTACAACCAAATATATATCACCCCGGAAGATCAGGAGAAGACCAGTTTCACCTGCCCCTACGGTACGTTTGCTTTTAGATGCATGCCCTTTGGTCTTTGCAATGCTCCTGCAACATTCCAAAGATGCATGATGTCTATCTTTTCTGATATAGTGGAGAACACATTGGAAGTCTTCATGGATGACTTTTCGATAGTGGGTGATGCATTTGATGATTGCTTGACTAATCTGGGTCAAGGATTGCAAAGGTGTGAAGAGTCAAACCTCGAGCCGAATTGGGAGAAATGCCATTTCATGGTGAAAGAAGGCATTGTATTAGGGCACAAAATATCTATGAGAGGTCTAGAGGTGGATAGAGACAAGATAGAAGTCATCGAGAAACTACCTCCACCCATTTCAGTAAAGGGTGTGAGGAGCTTTCTTGGTCATGCCGGTTTCTACCGAAGATTCATTAAAGATTTCTCTAAGGTTGCTACCCCATTGTGCAGGTTGCTTGAAAAGGAGACTAAGTTTGTATTTGATGCTGAGTGTTTGAGGGCGTTTGAGTGCCTGAAAGAAAAGTTAGTGGATGCTCCTATTATAATTGCCTCGGATTGGTCCCAACCGTTCGAAGTAATGTGCGATGCGAGTGGTGTTGCACTTGGAGCTGTTCTGGGATAGAAGTGAGACAAACTTTTTCACCCCATTTATTATGCTAGTAAAGCATTGAATGGGGTGCAAAAGAACTACACAGTGACAGAACAGGAGCTGCTGGCTGTTGTATACGCTTTTGAGAAATTTAGAGCGTACTTACTTGGTACAAAAGTGGTGGTGCACACAGATCATTCAGCCTTGAGGTATTTAATGACCAAAAAGGATGCAAAACCTCGACTAATCCGATGGGTGCTATTGTTGCAGAAATTTGACTTTGAAGTCAAAGATCGGAAAGAGTGTGAAAACCAGGTAGCGGATCATCTGTCCAGGCTTGAGAAGGAAGAGAACGTAATAGATGAACCGGAGATTGATGATGCATTCTCGGATGAGCAGGTGATGGCTGCGTCACTTGATATGGTGCCTTGGTACGCTGACTTCGCAAATTATGTGGTGAGTGACATGATCCCGGAAGATTTAAACTTCCACCAGAAAAAGAAATTTCTCCATGATGCAAGTAAGTTTTTCTGGGATGAGCCGTATTTATTCCGGTTGTGTGCTGACAACATAGTGAGGAGATGTGTACCGGAAGTGGAAATGACAAGAATCTTGCAAGCTTGTCATTCGTCCCCAGTTGGAGGACATAATGCGGGTAATCGAATCGCCCGAAAAATCCTACAGTGTGGTTATTATTGGCCGACAATCCAGAAAGATTCATATGAATTTGTCAAGTTCTGTGATCAATGCCAACGAAGAGGAGCAATCTCTCGCCGACAAGAGTTGCCCATGTCCACTATTTTTGAGGTTGAGTTATTCGACGTATGGGGAATAGATTTCATGGGCCCTTTTGACAGCTCTTATGGGAACCGTTACATCTTGGTAGTGGTGGATTATGTTTCAAAGTGGGTAGAGGCGGTTGCTTTGGCCGATAACGAAGGGAGTAGTATGGTGGCATTTCTAAAAAGAAACATCTTTGCTCGGTTTGGCACCCCTCACACAATCATAAGTGATGGAGGTTCACATTTTTGCAATAAGGTGTTCCGGGATGCTCTAGAAAAATATGGGGTGAATCAACACAAGGTAGCCACACCTTATCACCCCCAAACCAGTGGGCAAGTCGAAGTGTCGAACCGTGAAATTAAAGAGATATTAGCAAAGTCTGTGAATGTGAACGAGCGAGATTGGGCAAGAAAGCTAGATGACGCACTCTGGGCGTACCGAACAACGTTTAAGACGCCAATAGGTATGTCTCCTTACCAATTTGTTTTTGGTAAAGCTTGTCACTTTCCCATGGAACTTGAGCACGAAGCCCTTTGGGCGCTCAAAAAGTTAAATCTCAGTTGGACAGAGGAATCGGAACTAAGGTTGGAACAATTGAATGAGATGGACGAGTTCCGATTGCGAGCATATGAGAGATCCGCTCTCTACAAGGAACGAATGAAGCTATACCATGACAGAAAAATTGAGAAAAGGGAGTTCAAGGTTGGGGACTTGGTATTGTTGTTCAACTCCAGGTTCAAATTATTTCCCGGGAAACTCGAATCCAAATGGTCTAGACCATTCAAAGTACACCAAGTGTTTCCATCCGGTGTGGTCGAACTCGAAAATAAAGATGGTGAGTTGTTCAAAGCCAATGGGCAGAGGGTAAAGCAATATCTAGGCCTCCCGGAGGAGGTACATGTTCTGTCTCTGGTGTATCTTGATGAAGTCTGAGTAATCAAGGCACCCGCGTCGTGCCGCGACATTAAATCAGGCGCTGTATGGGAGGCAACACATGAATTGTTGTTGTATTATGGTCTTAGAAAAATTTGATTTATTAGAATTGGTTAATTTGTGCGTTGAGTGTGCAGGTACAAAAAGGTGGAAGTAACAACATGTTCTGTCTACGAGTGACGATTCCTGTTGGTGGGCCATCAACTGTACGACGGACCGTCACACAAACCGTCACATATTGACCAATATTTATCCCCACTGTTTGGTAGTGACGGTAAGAGTGACGGACCATCACATACTTGGTGGACCGTCATTTCAGGCCTTCACCAAGGCACTCACAAGGGCTCACTGTCTATGTGAGACGCACCAAGTAACGGACCGCCAAGTTGTTGATGGACCGTCACTTCGGCCACCACATCAGGTAAGTTTTAATTTTTGTGTGCCCCGACCCAAAACCAACCCGACCCGCCCGAATATATTAAATCATCTTCATCATCATCCCACTCATATTCTACTCTCAAGCTCCAACCCTCAATTAAAACAAAAATCCTCTCTTCCCCAAGCAAATCCTACATCCCCATCGTCTTTCACCATTCGTCCAAAACGCAAGAACCAACAATTCCCCGTCGAAGAATAGGGCTGTCCATCGGTTCTTGTAAATCATAAAGGAATAGAAGTTTTTCTTCTCACTAACAAATTCAAGGTATGATTCTAAACTCTTCCTCGTTGAGATTATTTGAGTAGCATTATGAAGAAATACCGGAGGAAATTGTTGGGTTTGTATATGTGTGAAAGGGTGATAATGTAAATGTTGTTGGGTATGAATGGTGTTGTTGTTTGAAATCGTAAAACTTAACATGGGTTAAGTCTTGAGTAACCCATGAGATTAAATACATGATGGGTGGTGACTTTGTGAAACCAAATCCCACAAAAAATGGGAAAACCCTGAATAGAGCACAAGGTGTTCGAGGAAATGCCTCAAAGAAAGTAAAACACGCTATCTTGAAGTGACGGTTGGCATGACGGCCCGTCACACACATGACTGCCCATCATCCAAACCGTCAATAATAAACAGTTCACTGTCTTAAAGTGACGGCCGGTTTTACGGTCCGTCACCCATGTGACTGACCATCACCCAAACCGTCACTCTGAGACAGTGGCGATAGTTGAGTGTTTTCCTATTCTCATGTGTTTGAACTTGTTCACGTGCAGGTACATGGCCCCCAAACAACAAACACCTCGCGGTTAAGCACAAAAGAGGAAAGAAAGGACCGCTACCACTCGGACCCTAATAGATGAGTCGAGTAGCGAAGAAGAAGCAGTTGAAGCCCTGACTTACCAGACTAGGCTATCCAAACGAAGAAACACCCAAGTCTCCCAGTCTGAAGAGGAGAGTGGGTCATCTAGCAGTAGGTCAGGGAGTGATAGTGGATCTGAAGAAAGTTGTAGCTCCAGCCCCAATCCGGAGGATGTAAGTGGTACTGAAACCACCAAAAATGCAGGGAAGGCACCCATGGATAAAGAATCGATCCGGTGGGCATTTGAGGGTGCTCGAAAGCACTATCTTGACAGTATTACCAAAACAATGTCGAGAAACCATAAAAGACCGATAGCTGAAGAAGTGCAAATCATTACCACGGATCTACCAGAATACCCAGTTCTTCAGACACAGTTTCAGAGGTACCAGCTTGAGTGGATGAGCACACCTCCGGGATTTTATTATTCAGAACTGGTCCGGGAATTCTATGCCAACTATTTGGCACTGTTGGAGAGCAAATGTGAGAAAAAAAAGGGGTTAAATCAGCACCAAGGCAGGACCTGGTACCGGTTCGGGGTAAACAAGTAGACATCTCCCGAGAGATGATTAACAGAGTCCTCTTTGGTCCTGAATACATTCCTCCACCTGATATGCCGGAGTTTCATGACAAAATTGCCAACATATACTCGCAGAGACCATGGTTAGCACGGACATTGACTGATGGCTCACCATCTTGGCTAACTCAGAGGGGACGGATATCGAAGCAATCACTAAGCTTCGTAGCAAAGTTTTGGTTGGCTATTGTGCGGTACAGGCTATTTCCAACAGGTGGAGATGCTAATTTGGATGAGGGAAGAGCCATACTTGTAGCGATTTTGATAGCCGGGTACGTCATCAACTTCGGAATGATAATTGCAGACGAGATGCGGACCAGGGCCATAAAAACTACTTCTTCTTTGCCGTTCCCGTGTCTGGTTACTGAGTTATGCAGGAGTGCAGAGGTGCCGATATTGGATGGTATTGATGAGCAAGTGACAGTGTCATCGACGCAAAATATTGACAAATCAAAGGATGACACTAAGTTTGACATGAGGATTCATAAGCCTCAGATCTTCGAGGAACCAACCACAACCACCTCCGAGGCAACCGACACTCATCAGGCACAGAGATGCCACTTGCGGTGTTTGATCCGAAGACTTAACAAACAACGAGAGCTGCTGCCGAAAGCTCTGGCACTGCGGCAAGGCCTCCTCTACCATCGGAATATCACATGAATCCCCAAAATTTTGCTAAAATGGTGCAGAAGCAGAAACAGTTGGATAAACAAATTGCCGCTTTGACGGACTTGTTCAAACCCACCATTGATGAAGCAATATAGAAGGCTCTGAAGCCATTTGAGGGGCTGCGTTCAAGGGTCGATGTGATGGAAACCCGGATGGAGGCAAGGCTAAACGAAATGAGCATCCCGGACTTGGAAAGATTTGATGTGGAACTGAAGAAGGTGAAAAATGATATCACCGTCCTCAAGCAAGAAAAAGCGCTTTATGATGAGACTTTGAAGTTTGTGGACTTGGACGAAGAAACCACGATAGTGGATTTGATGGGTCGGCCACTGAAAATTAATGAACCCCAAGCAGGTGAAAGTGGGGTAAAGAAGTCAAAGAAGAGGAAGCACAAAAAGATATCAGCTGAGGAGGACGAGTTAGAGGTTGCGAAGCAGCGGTCGGTAGTAGATGAGCAGCTGCGACAGGAAAGAGTGCGTTCCCAAGCAGGTGGGGCATCATCCAGTGCAGTACCGGAGTCTGGAGAGACTCCAGATATTGATGAGCTGCGTACGGAAACCTAGGTTTCCCAGGTACCCCTATGCCTTTATTCTGAATATCTGTTTCCTTGAGCATTGAGGACAATGCTAAATTCTTTTGTTAGGGGTAGGAGTACTACCACCGGAGGTTTTTATTGTCATGTTTCTTTTCCTTCGGTGTGCTATCTAGTAGAACCGGTATGTTTAGGTTGTCATTTAAATTTTGGTTGTTTTGTGATGTCTGTAGCAAGCATGGCTTTTTGAAAGTTGAACTAAAAGGAGCCCCCTCTGAAAAAGTTGATTTTGTACTTATGTTTGAAATGATTGATTGTTCTGGATCCTTGAATGTCATTGTGTGATTGTAATAATTATGCTTAAGCTGAGCTGATGTTTTGATAGTTGGTAGTGGTATGGTTTCTTGGTGCCAAGTGTGTGTGAGCTTATTGTTATAAACTCTTACTCTGTGCATGCATCTAGAACTTGCCCGGTCTATTTTTTTAAGCTTGAAGTTGGTTGCTTAGGAAAGGATCACAGGCCCTTTTTGTGTGCAGTCCACTTAGCCTATAAGACCGTCCAAATGAAAATAATCACTTTGATCCCTGTTTGAGCCATATTGACCCTATTCTTTCAATAACCTGTCATCGTTTCTTTTTAACTTTGAATCCCTATTTTGGCCCTGGTCCTTCCTTGGACATCGTGCACCTCAACTCAGGCAATCAGCCTAAGTTGAGAGTGGCTACTATAGAGGTAAATGATAAGAAAAATAGGATGGATAAGATTGGTTGTGGCTAGAATGAAAATTTTGGGTGTGTGCCTAAGAAAAGAAAGAAAAAGAAACGAAAAAGAGATGGAAAAAAAAAAGAATTGTCAAAAGAAAGAGGCCGCACCTGTAGCTAGAAAGAAGGGAAAAAAAAGGTGAATAAGGATGGACGAAGTAAAGTTAAGTGGATGTAGTAGGTCGGTGATTCCACGGAGGGTTTAGTCACTATTCCCCAAACGTATCCTACCTGCACCCGAAGCCTCATTACAAGCCAAGACAAGTCCTGTAGTGATCCTGAGCGGCTTTCTGAAAAACTGAAATAGAATAGCAAGGGAAAGCTTATGGCATCGCATGTGCATTGTTTGAAATCATTTGTGAGTGTGAGCGCCTTACCTAGTCCCAAATCTTGTGTGTGGGACTTTTTTGTGGTGAGGGCACCGAGATTTCTGTATTATCTATTGACTGTTGGGATAGTTGTTGCGTGTGTATGTAGAATATTCTATCATATCGGAATGACATGTTTGGATCCTTGCAAGTTAGCGTTTCATACATTTGTGTACTACCGGGGGGGCTTGATTTAAATTTAATAGACTGTTGAGTGGCCACAATTTGCTAAAGATGTGTGTTTGTATTGTTAGTTGAGTCGTCATTTTATTTTTGTTGTCATGTTGCTTGAGGACAAGCGAATGTTTTAAGTTGAGGGCGTTGATGTGCCGGGATTCTATGGCATATTTGACGCCTTAAACAAAGAATACTCGCAATTTTTCAAGCAACTTTTGTGGTTTTTGATGTTTTTATGTTGTATTTGCAGGAAATGGAGACAAGGATAAAAAGGAAGTGAAAAATACTCAAGCTAAGTTACACGGGTTAGGCTTGACGGAAGGCCTGACGCCTTGTCAGATAGGTGACTGACCGTCAGGGGAGCCACCAAACCTAGCAGCAGCTAAAGGAGGCACTAGATAGTGGCGACGGTTGGCACGATGGCCCGTCACATCCATGACTGCCCGTCAGCCAAGACGTCAAGTTGGATCTCACAGAGAGCATGCACTGGATAGTGGCGACGGGTGGCGTGACGGCCCGTCACACCCATGACTGCCCGTCATCCAAGCCGTCAAGTTAGAGCTAAAGGATAGCATGCACTGGATAGTGGTGACGGCTTGGAGTGACGGCCAGTCGCATGGGTGACGGTCCGTCAAGCGACCCTTCAACGCGAAGCGGGACTCCGAAAATTCTATTTTTGGACTTTATTTCCTGGACTACTATAAATACCCAGTGTTAGAGTTATTTTATTTATTCATTAACTAATATTTTGTGCGAACGTTTGGACGAGTTTTAGAGAGGAAAACACGACACAATACATTTTCTTCTTCTTCTTCTTCGATTGTTCTTGGGATTTTCACCATTGGTGCTTGGATTCTACAAAGTTCAAAGTAAAGTAATAATTTTCTATTGTAAGAATTCTTTCTCCTCATATGAATACTATGATTTCTTTACTTCGTCTTGCTAGCATGAGTGGCTAAACTCCCCACAACTAGGGTTGTGGGATCCATTGCAAGAGTCACAATGTAGATTTCGGGTAGCGTTGGGTTAAATTTATATGCTGTCACATGGTTAATCCTTTGTTATTTACGTTTTCTAATGGTTGCAAACATTAGAACATACCTAGGTTTGATTTGCTCGATCAAAGAGATTAAATTCGGGAAAGTTGATTAACTACGAGGATTTGAGGCTACCAATTCTTGTCTTATGATTAATGCTGTAACTAGATTAATCTAATCGATGTTTAGGATTGAAATAAGAAAGTTCACCTTTTCAACTTCGAGAGAATTGAAAAGGAAATTCGTCTATTTGGTTGAGAAACGTTTAGATGATACCATTAATTCAATCACATCGTGATATGCATATAGAAAGAACCCGGTTAAGCTTTGAGTCGAAATTGTTACGACACCATGGTGAACACATCCCTAGTTCATTCTCATATTGATTAATACTCATTGAAACTCGCAATTAGTTACTCGCATTGTTCAAATATTGATCACAAAACCCCCCCAATTTACCGGAAACTATTGATTACTAGTCAATTAATTCACTAACGATTTAATTTGCACCTTATTCCCTGTGGGATAGACCCCAACCTTTGTTGGGTTTTATATTTGACGACGACCGCTTACGCTTCGTAATTGGAGTTGTACTTTGGGCGTATCACACACGCATCAAGAGTGGCATCCGAAGTCTCACCAGATACCACCTTATTCTAGAGTTTGTTTAATTGCACATCCTTAAATTGTTTGGTCTTGATTTATTCTAGAAATGTGGTCTTAACCTCAATACTGGAAAGCACTCCACCCCTTTTTGAAATGCCCAACTGCATGAACTTGGATGCTAGAGTGAATCTCTCTAGCCAAGGGTCACTTTGACACCCCTAAACAACCCAAACTGCACATGCTTACCGCTTTCTGGCTCAATGTGTCTTCTACCACGTTGGTCTTACCTGGATGATAATATATGGTCACATCATAATTGTTCAACAACTCAATCTACCTTTTCTATCTCAGATTCATATCCCTCTGTATAAACACATACTGCAGGTTATGATGGTCTGTGAATACCTCACACTTGACACTATAGATATAGTGCCTCCAGATCTTAAGTGTAAATACCACCGCTGCTAACTCCAAATCATGGGTCGGGTAGTTCTTCTCGTGAGGCTTTAAGTGCCTCGAAGCATAAGCTATGACATTCCTGTCCTGCATCAACACAACACCCAAACTTGAATGTGAAGCATCACAAAATACAACAAAATCCTTATCTTCAACCAAAAGTGATAGAATAGGAGTTGTAGTCAAAAGTGCCTTGAGCTTTTGGAAGCTCTCCTCACTCTTGTAAGACCAAACAAATGGTACCTCCTTCTGGGTCACCTTGTCAAGTGAGTATCAATAGAAGCAAAATTCTTGACAAACCTACGATAAAAGCTACCAAGACCCACAACACTTCCTAACCTCGGTCACAGAGCTAGGCCGGACCAAAATCTTAACTGCCTCAATCTTCTGGGGATCTATCATTACCCCCCTTTTCTCAGATCACATGACCTAAGAAAGAAATTAAAGATAAACAAAATTCGCATTTTGAAAATTTTGCATACAACTTCTTTTCCTTCAATATCCCAAGACAATACAAAGGTGATTTGCATGCTCCTCCTTACTCTTGGAGTAAATCAAAATATCATCAATAAATACAATCACAAAGGAATCAAAGAATGACTTAAACACCATTCATTAAGCCCATGAAGTCCGTTAGTGCATTGGTCAACCCAAATGACATTACCAGGAATTCATAATGCCCATATCAAGTCCTGAAAGCTATCTTAGGTATATCCTCAAACCTAATCTTTAGCTGATGATATCCTAACCTCAAGTCAATTTTTGAAAACACTGAAGCACCCTGCAACTGGTCAAAAAGGTCATCTATGTGGGGCAAGGGATACTTATTCCGGGTGGTAACCTTGTTCAACTGCTTGAAATTTATACACATCCTTATGCTACCATCCTTATTTCTAACAAACAAGACCGGAGCACCCCAAGGCGAAGCACTGAATGAATAAATCCCTTATCAATAAGTTTTTGTAGCTGAGTTTTAAGTTCCCTCAACTCTGTCGGAGCTATTTGATAAATAGGAATAGAAATTGGGCGAGTGCCCGGCTCCAAATCTATACAGAAGTCAATATCCTTTTCCGAAGGCATACTAGGCAAACCCGTATGAAATACCTCCTAAAATTTAAAAACCACAGGGACCAACTCAATAGAAGGGGACTCTGCACTAATACCTCAAATATGAGGAAGGAAGGCTGAACAACCCTTCCCCACTAGCTTTCTAGTCCGAACAAAGGATATGATTTTCACTGTCTTAGGCTTATACACACCCTTGCACTCTAACCTATCCATACTCGGCATCTCTAGAGTTATTGTCTTAGTATTATAGTTCAACACAATGTGATAAGGAGACAACAAGTCATAACCAAAATAATATCAAAATCCAGCGTATCCAATATAACCAAATCTACCTAAGTCTGAAAACCCATAAACACAACAGAGCATAAATGATACACATAGTTCACTACCACAAACTCTCCAACCGGAGTAGAAACATGAATAGGGGAATCAAGAACATCACAGATTAAGTCCAGACCCAAGGCAAATATAATAGATACATAAGAGTAACTGGAAACCAGATCAAATAAAACAGAAGCCATCTAGTCACAGACGAGAATAGTACCTATCATCACAACATCAGATGCCTCGACCTTGGACTTGCCCGAGAAGGCATAATAATAAGCTCTATCATCAATCTCGGAAACCTCTTTAGTAGGCTGCACTCCACCCTTCCATGTGTCACTATTACCTCTATTACCATCATGACCTCCTTGATTATTACCTCGCCCACACTATGGATGACCCCTGCCATTGCCACCTCCCTCTGTTGGAACGACAACCTTTGCCTATTGGTGCACCTCATTACCTGCCTGCCTCAGAGGGCACTCTTTCTTGAAGTGACCCATATCTCCACAATGAAAACAACCTGGCTCAAGAGAGGGACTTTTGGCTAAAGAATAGGAATCCCCCTAGCCCCTAGTACCTGGAGACTGCTAAATAGCCCCTGGATGACCACCGATAGAAGATGGTGAGGCTGACTGAATAGGAAGAGCTGAATGAACCTTCTGGCTAGAACCTCTAGAATAAGAACCACTGAAATTACCCACACTCCAAGAATTCTTGGCTAATACCTTAGCCTGCCCAACATGCTAAACTCCCTCTAGTTTTTTCACATAGTCAGTCACCTCGTTGAAACTCTTCCATGTAGAAGTTATGTGAACATATAGAACCTATTATTCAGTATTCATGCCCTTAACATACAATTGGATCGTCACCTCCTCAATGTCTAACAGTTGCGTAGCATAGCAAAACAAGGCATGAAACTTAGCCTCATAAGCTGTAACAGATATATTTCCCTACTCAAGGGCCAAGAATTCATCCTTTTTGCGATTCCTGAGAGTACGAGGCACATACTTCTCGAAAAGCAAGGCATGGAAATGAGCTTAAGTCATACGAGGCAATGATGATGAACGACACTCCACATGGGCCCTCCACCACTTCCTAGCATCACCCTGCAATTTAAAATTCACAAACTCAACCCCATATTTTTGTACAATATCCAACTTGTGCAACCTCTTATATTAATCTAAGATGAACTCCAAAGCATCCTCCTCTTCTGTACCATGGAATGATGGAGGTTTCATCTTTAGAAACTTAGTCAACAACTCATGCTCGGTCCCAGTCATGACAGGTCCTAACACCAAATAGAAGAATGCATCTTTACGTGAGGCCTCATCCACCCTGGGAGCTAAAGAAGCAACAAGATGGGCACTCAGAACCTGAGTAGCCAGCATAGAGTGAGTGACTCTAGTACCAGCCAACCTACTCAAGAATGCCAATACCTACTGAATAACATCAGAAGACATAGGGGAAGACCTGCACGTCCAACAGGTGTTGCCACCTCTGGTTTTGCACCATCCTCATGCACTACCTCAGCCTTATCAATATGATCCTTGGGTGGGGGAGGTATCGCTAGCCTTTAGTCAGCTGCTACCTAAGCTCCACTCCTGACGGGTATTACTCTCCTCCTTCCCCTACCCCTACATTGCCCACAAACTGCTGATCTCGTAGTTGGAGTTGCTGCCCTTGCTCTATTCTGTCTAGTATTCACCATCTGCGGATAAAAAGAATGAAGGAGGTCAGATACCAATTTGTATCACCTAATACCAAGTGGAATCAAGTTATAGAATGAAGGAAGAAAGAAGGGATAGTTTTCTAAAGTCCTGCAGCCTCTCGAAGAAAAGTACATACGTCTCTATACCGTTTCGCAAGACTCTACTAGACCCATTTTGTTATGACAAAATTAATGAACCTAGGGCTCTGATACCATCTTTGTAATGACATAAACTACCACGAGTGGCACCCACACTAAACCCTCGATAGGAGAACTAATTAACCAACCAATACTTAACCCAAAAATGAGCAGCTAAAACCAATTCAATAGATAAAACCAAGATTCACATCTAAAAATTAAAAAATAGAAAACCTGCAAAAATAATCCCTTAGAATCTGAAAGTCGTGTACCAAAACTACTAATCATGTTTGAAAGACGGGGATGCAACCCCAAAACATAAAGTGTCTAACTCTGAACAAAGGACTAGAACTAGAAGAATAATCCATGGCAACCCGAAAGATGTAGCTCACACTTGGATTTAGAAGTCGTCTGAACTACAAATGAGGTCTCAGAACCATCGCCAAAATATACCCTGTACTCAATAAAGGAAGAGCAAGTGTAGTATCAGTACACAAGAGCAATAGTGTACTGGTAAGATCATCGGCCAACTCCAAAATATGAAATATGAACATACAACCATAACTTAGTAAAATAGGAAAAACATGTATAAATCAAGTCAAGTAAATATAAGTAAGACTCCTAGTCATCAACCTGACTTAACAGCCACATAAGACATGTCCAAACCATAAATAACAGACGATATATAATTTTGTCATATCCTTCAAGTAACCCCGACAACCCAAGGATCCTTAGGACATCATCTATGGTGTCTAACATACAATCCTGGTTTACACAAAAAACTACCTTAGTACTTAAACACACCAACCTGGCCACTCATGAACCAACGTGTAATAATAACATCATAACATATAAGCCCGATTCACTCATGGAACCAACATACATAATAACAAATAAGCATATACCAGGCATGATACCCGAGCCAACCATAATGAATCTGTACCAAGTGTAGTACCCGAGCCAACCGATGAATAAACCTATACTAGGCTTGGTACTCGAGCCAACCAATAAATTATACCAGGCGTGGTACCTGAGCCAACCAAAGAATCACAAATATCACAATATTCACAACCATAATGAATACATACCACACTTGTACAACCAACAAGCATTTTAAATAGGTTCATTGCATGAGATTAACATTAAGATATCATTTAACATTCATTCCATTTTTTCCTAAACACGTATTGTGCAAGTAATACTAATAAAATAGTTAACATGCACACATAATGCAATTGGGTTACAAATTAACCATCACCTATGTCAATTCAAAGCCTCAATGCTCTACAGGACCTGAGCTTTCCCATTTCTTGCAACTTTAGCTTTATTGTGGTCTAAGAACAAGAATGTAAACACATATTCATCCAAAATGACCTATAATATCATAGATTAGAACTTAATCCCAAACCCCAAGTCCAATTTCATGATCATTCCACCTATCCCATGGCCTTACCATGAATAATTCATTTAGAAGTACCAATTCTATGGTTATACTAATGAATTAGGGTAATGTAATCATGAACAAGCAACTTTAACTCATAATCCCAAGGTTTTGATGCCTTATTATCCTCTTTACACCAAAAATTCTATCTTAGGTCAAGCCAAACCCTCCCCAAGGCCGGTAACTAATGATTCTAAGCCATAAGAATCGAAGTACTAGTTTGCGGGGTTACTTACTAACAAAAAAATTGGTGGAAAATCGATAGAGTTTTCCCAAAATTGCCATAGCTCTCCCCAAAATGTTCTTGTGAAATAATGAATATTTTTTGGGAAGTTTTTGTATTTACAGTGATTAATTCCACTATACCAGCCCAATCCCTCTATAGTGGCATCGCCATAGTGGAAGTCTCTCTCTATTGAAGAGTTGACCGACTCTGACTTCTATTATAGCAAGAATTTCTCCGCTATAGCTGCATTGTAGTAGTGGCCTATCACCCGCTATAGTGGGTGCGATGGGACAGAAACTCAAAAATCCTTCCAGGTTTTCCTATTTCATAACACACCCTCAAACCATGATGTCCCGTACCAACTCTTTTACATTAAGTTTGATATCGGGAGTTTTACTCACCCGAATTCATTTCTGAAAAGTCCTATGAAATCCTTAACGCCTTAGATAATAGAAAAATAAGCTAAGACATAATCATTTCACCCAATCCTTTTATAGAATTCCCTAGACCTCACCTTGCTTGGATTCATCCAAGACCAGCCTAGTCTGAATTTTCAACTTCCAAACCCAGAAGATTTCTAACCCAATTTCTTGCACGATTAGATCACCCATAATGACAGGAATGGTTGTTGCATGATGTATTTACTGTTGTGAAGTATTTTCTTGCATTGGTTCAAAATAAATTTAATAATGTTGTTAAGAAAGTAAAGTCACATAATAGAACTGGTTTTTTTAACCATGAGTGCAGAGCACTATTTAAGACTCTGGGAATAATTCATAAGAGTAGTTGTCCACACACTCCACTATTAAATGGAGTGGTGTAAAGGAAGTACATACATATACTAGAGGTAGCCAGAGCTATTAGGTTTCAAGGATATATTCCTATTAAGTTTTTTTTGGAGGGGGTGATGTGTGTTAGAAGTTGTTTGCTTGATTAATAGAATACCTAGTGTAGTGTTGCAACGGAAATTACCCTATGATTTCTTTCATGGTCACAAGCAAAACCTTCACCACTTGAGAACACTTAGTTGCTTGTGTTATGTAACCAAACCAATGAAGGATGACAAACTCTCTCCTAGGGAAGATGCTTGTATTATGATGAGGTTCTCATCTATTCAGAAAGGTTACATTTTTTACAATTTAACTCTAAAAAACCTCATGATTAATAAGTATATCATTTTCAAGAAAGATGTGTATCCTTTTTTTGAAATGAAGGAGCAACACATACCACTTTCCTAAAACTGCCTTTTGTGAATACAAATGAGCTTGTCGTTGATGCATATCAAGGTGTCCAACAACATGTTTAATAGTTTGAAAGGGTTATCCCAAATCATGAGGCATATGTGATAAAATATGATCCATATCATAGAGGTATTGCACATGATGTTGATCAGAAAGTAATTTAATATCTAGTGCTTCATGTTAATGTAGATGATCCAAGGTCTAGAAAACCCTCCAGAACATCAAATCCACCAATATAGATGAAGGATTATGTCACAAGTACGAAAAATCCCAATCATCCATACTTCATGGCCAACTACATCTCCCACCAACATCTGCCTTTTGGCTATCAAGCATATTTAAGTGGATTTTTTGAAAAAGTTGAGCCTAAGTGATATGAAGAGTCTATTAGAGATCTAAGATGGGTTGAACCCATGCAACAAGATATCAAAGACTTTTAAGACAATGGAACTTGGTAGATAGAACATTTGCGTGCATGAAAATTTGCAATTGGTTATAAATGGGTATTTAAAACTAAATACAATGCAGATAGACATAATGTTAGTTTCAAAGAATGGTTTGTAGCAAAAGGGTTTAGTTAAACTGAAAGGATTGACTACCAAGAGACCTTCTCACCTGTGGTAAATATAGTGATAGTCAGGTCTATTATTATTATGGCAGCAGTTTAGAATTGGACCATATATCAGATAGATATGTTTAATGCCTTTTTTATGGGTGATCTATGTGAAGAGGTGTACATGAAACTTCCTAAAGGGTTCACAAGTTAGGGGAAGAATCAGGTTTGTAAGCTTGGAAAGTCCTTGCATGGACTTAAACAAGCATCCATGCAATGGGATGTTAAACTGACAGAGGCTCTATGTCAGTTAGGGCATACACAAAGTCATTTAGACTATTTTTTGTTCACTAAAAGAAGCAATATTACTTTTGTGATTTTATTGGTATATGTTGATAACATATTAATTACAAGGAGTGATCCTGTCTTGAGACACTAAACTAAGAAGATCAAGGATTTAGGTGAAATTAAGATACTTTCTTGACATTGAGTTCTACAGATCAAGCACCGATATTTTGACGAGTCAGAGAAATTATGACTTAGAGTTGGTGTCTAAAGATGGGTTGGCAGGTGCAAAGCCAACTTTAACACTTCTAGAGTGAAATATGAAGCTCACTTCAACAGACTATAAGTGTGGTACCACTGATGTATTGTTTGACGATGTTAGAAGATATAAAAAAAATGGTCGAGAAGTTACTCTATCTGACTATTACTAGTGCTGATATAGCATTTGTTGTTCATTCCTTAAGTCAGTACTTGTAGAAGCCCAAGCTTTCACGCTAAAATGCAGTCTTAAGGATGATAAAAATGATACGCCCAAATTATACCTCCAAAAGAATCATAAAGCGGTCAATGTTCAAATATAGAATCTAATGAAGGTTGGGGTCGATCACAAAGGGAATATGGTAGGACTAGGGTCAACTATGTTTATTTGCGCTCTTAGCTTTTTATTTCCCCAAAAAGAGGGTTTATAATAACAAGTAATGGTTGTAATTAAGATTCAAACAAGTAACAATGTAACAAGTATTGTAATCAATGAGAGAAGTGACTAGCGCAGTTTTCCCCATGAGTTCATAACGCAGTGAGGCATTGCACCAGTAATCTAGTCTAGTGATATGCATGCAAGATCGGTAAGTTAGGTTCTCCTAACTGGATGGTTGCCAAAATAGAAGAATGTCACCACGCAACTTGGTCAGTCTACGGGCGTTTGCTTTGCTAACCCATATCAGTGATCCCAGATTAGCTTTCCCTGAGCAAGTTCAAGCTAATTAGGTGAGGGTGGTAGCCTAAAATATCCATTGTGAAATACCCTTTCCTATTTGTTACCCCTTTGGTCAAGCATGTAAGAATAAGGTGAGATCTAACATTTGCAACCATTAAAAAGTAATCAAAATGAGAGGAAAAAAATACATGCATGAACACCTTCCTAGAATTACTAAGTACTTTGCCTACTTTGTTAATCCTTCATGGTTCCCACAACCCTATTTGTAGATTTTTCTACTCATAGTTGCAAGCGAACAATCATATTTAGATGAAGAGATCATGATTAGAACTTACAAGAATAAGTAAAGAAAACCGGAATCTTGAATTCTCAAGAACACTTCAAAAATCAGGATAATTAATTGAATCCTCAAAAGTATGGACTAATATCTCAATAATATGTTATGATGTCCTAATATTGCATAAGAATGGTGTAAAAATTGCTTAACATCCGAAATAAAACCCTAGGAAAGGTATTTATAGACAACAAAGATCAAATCCCAATAGAATTAGGAGAGGTGGAATATGGAAATTCCAACGGGCAGGCCCTATGGGCTGTCATGGGTACCACGGGCGTCATGGGTTCTCGTCGGATCTTCTATAATTTATGCACACTACCTTGTTTCCACGGGCTAGGCGATGGGCTATCGTGGTTCCTATGGGCATCGTGGGAAACCCGTCGGCCAAATCCTCTAAAGTCTCAACATCTCTGGTTTGTTTTAATGGGCGTGTGCGATGTCCAGTCGTGGCTTTGACGCTTATACCAGTTGGTCGTGGTATGGTATTTTACCTTTAACTCTCACTGCTTCATTCTGACGTTTCTTTCCACGGGTTATGGTGGATCCCACACCCGTGGGGTATGACTTTTAGCCCAGAAATAACAACTTTTCTGTCTTTTTGTCTTTTCAATACTTTTCCCTGCACATGTAGCAAACGAGCATCATATCTAACAAAACACACTTAAGAACTCCCAAAATCCTTTATTTTAAGCGTCGAAAGTGCTACGAAATCCCGGCACATCAACACTCTCAACTTAGAACATTTGCTTGTCCTCAAGAAACAAAATGAAAATAAACTAGAATGACTCTTAAGTAAAAGAACCCTATGAACTACAACAGGCAAGTGGTTCAACCAATTTAGTTCACAGAAATAATACCCACTCCTTGTAAGTTCAAAAACTAGTGCATGCATACAAGCTATCAAGACAACACAAAATGGATCCATGGATGACAACATGATAAAGATGAACACGCTAGAATACATGACATACATTTATCCGATAAGTCAGCAATCACAGTCTACTCGAGTGCCCTTACAGCAAAGAAGTCCCTCTCACACATAATATTTCATTCAATAAATAGGGACTAAGAATACACTAACTCTCGCAAAGGAGTTCAAGCTGCACATGCACAATACCATAGTCTTGCCCTTATTTTCTATGCTTTGGCTTTCAAACAGTCAGGTTAAGATAACTATAGGAAATTGATAGGCTTGTAATGTAGGTTTAGGGACGGGTATGGTATATTTGGGTAATAGTGACTATGCCCTCCTTGACACTATGCTTACTTTTTTATACTTCACTTTTCAGACCATGATATTTTCCTCCCTTATTCTCCTCTCTTGTTATTCTTTCACTTTAATCAAGCTTCAGGTGTGGCTTTTATTACACTTTTGCACTTTTTTTTCATCTTTTTTTTCTTTTTATTTGTAGCACACAAACCACACCTGTTATCTTCCTTTTCAACATTAACCCAGTATGTTCATACCCCAATCTTCCTATTTACCCTTCCAGTAGCCACCCTCAACTTAGGCGTGAAGCCTGAGTTGAAGTACATAATGTGTAAGGAGGGACCAAGACCAAAACAAACATTTACAGGAAACAGGGAAGGTTAACAGGCTAACAACAAAAAAAGGATCAGTTCAGGCACAAATTCAGGGGTCATAGGGAATTATTTTTCATTTGGTAGGTCATTTGGATTAAGTGGGCTTCATTCAAAAATGGCCTATGATCATCTCCTAAACAACTATTTTACAACCAAGGCAAGACTAACCATGCAAGTTCTAGATTGACACATACAACAAGAAAGGCTACAAATCAACTCACTCACCCATGGCACAGAGTTTAGACAAATGCATAGCTAACTATCAACTCATGCACTAGCTTAAGCAACTTATTACAGTCATATTCATGTTGTTACTCGTAGATCCATCAAGGTCAGTCTTAATAGGCTTATTGTACAAAAATTTGGAGGGGTCCCCATTTTCACTATTATTCAAATAAGACCACAGGATGCATTAGGTTGTTACTTTTCTTTTACAAACACACATGCTATTCTAACATGCTGGTTCAACATAAATTCAAAAATCCTTAGGGAAAGAACACAACAAGAAAACCCCAAGGACTCGGGTACCTTTTAGATACCCTTATGGGTTGCCTCTCATGCAACATCGAATTTAATGTCGCGGCATGATGTGAGTGTTTTGGCTACTCAGACTTCACCAAAATGCTCTACAAAAAAACAACCAGATGACAAAGATTCCCCACCCCATAAAAAAAATTCGTGCATTGTCCCTAATGCGCTAAAAACATCTAAGACAATGGAGGCGAGGCATACATGTGGCACTTAAGTGCGGTCATAATTTTTAGTACTCGGGCCCACAAGATCGATGCCCGCCTCCTTCTCACCAACATAGGCTGCCTCAGTAGTCCTCGAAACATTGACAGCTTCCCGAGTAGCTTCACCACCGGGTCACTCCCTCAATGGGGTCTTAAGAAGGTACCTCTGTGATGCCTACAACACCACTCCCTGGTCCGCCCATACCAATGGGATCAACTCGAATATGGTGCATGGCTATGGATTCTTTGAACACTAGTGTTTCCTCTTTTTTTCTCTTCTTCTCAGCTCTTCGCTCTTTGTGGGCCAATGAACTTAAGCTCAATGGTGCATCCTCGCCCTCTTCACAAACCTTCTTATCTTTTCTCCCCCTCTTTTTCTTAGGATCGAAAGGACTACCCGATTCATCTTCTATCTTATTAGCATCTATCTTTCAGAGCTCAGGATATGCATAGACAATGGATTTTACCCTGAGTTCGCTGGTGGCAAGGCCATTTCCCATGCCCATCGAGGATGCAATGGCCTATCATGTCTAGCCGTGGGAATGGACCAGTGACCTTTTCCTTGATATTCCTTAGTGCACGCCTATTTCCCATGGGCGTGGGACCTGTGACATCCTGTCAAACCTGGCTGTGGGAACCTTTTTCTGCAGATTCTTTGTTACTCAGTTTCACCAACTTCTGCACACTTAAAAAAACTTTAGTCCATGGGTTACCTCCTATACAGCGCCTGATTTAACATCGCAGCATGACACATGTAACTTAACTACTCAAACTTTATCAAGTTTCCCTCATGGGTTACCTTCCATGTAGTACTTAATTTAACATCGCGGCACGACGTAGGTCACTTGGTTAATCAGACTTCACTAAGTTCCCAAGCTTCAACCAACTTGATTTCTTCTGCATCTCTTAGATAGGCTTTAACAAACTGACCATTCGCCTTGAACCACTTGCCTTCACGGTTCTCAAGCTATATAGAACCATATTAGGATACTTGCACTACTCAAAATGGCCCCAACTATTTAGACTTAAGCTTACCTAGAAACAAGTGCAATTTTGAATTATAGAGCAGAACCAGATCACCCGGCTGAAAATCTCTCTTCTTAATCTTCAGGTCATGGTACCTCTTCATCTTTTCCTTGTATAGTGCTGAATTCTTATATGCATTAAGACAAAACTTATAAAGTTCATTCAGCTGACCAAGACACTCATAGGATGCGACACACTAGTCCAGATTCAGATTTTTATGCACCCACATAGCCTTATGTTCAAGCTCCACCAGAAGATGATATGCTTTTCCAAACACTAGCTTATAGGGTGACATACCTATAGGAGTCTTGTAGGCTGTCTGATATGCCCATAAGGCATCATCAAACTTCCTAGACCAATTTGTTTTGTGCACATTCATCATCTTTGCAAGGATGGATTTTATCTCCCAATTGGAGACCTCTACTTTCCCACTCATCTGCGGATGATAAGGTGTCACCACACTGTGCCTCACCCCATATTTTGCAAGTAGAGCCCTCAACAACTTATTAAAAAAATGAGACCCTCCATCACTGATAAATGCCCTCAGTGTGCCGAATCTACAGAAGATATTCCATTTTAAGAATGTTGTGACACTCTTGCCTTCATTGTTTGTAAGCGCTACCGCCTCCACCCATTTTTACACGTAGTCAACAATAACCAATATATACCTTATACCATTTGATATCACAAAAGGACTCATGAAATTGATTCCCCATACATTAAATAATTCAATCACAAGGATAGGAGTTAGAGAAAGCTCATGCTTCCTTGATATACCCCCTTCCCTTTGGCATCGATTATAGGCCCTTGTGTAATCATGAGCATCCTTATGGAGGGTAGGACAATAGTAGTCGCATTGAAAAATCTTGTGGGTTGTCCGGGTGCTACCATGATGTCCCCCTACAGGAGAGGAATGGCATGCCTCAAGTATATCTTCCATATCTATTTCAACTATGCATCTACGAATCATGGTGTCACCATATACTCGGCAAAAATAAGGCTCTTTCCTGAAAAACTTCTTCACATAAAATATGAACTTCCTTCTCTGATGGACTGTCAGGTCCGGAGGAACTATATCACTTGCTAAGTAGTTAGGAATGTTTGCGTACCATGGGATTAAATCTTGAGAAACATCCAATACCTATTCATCTGGGAAAGTATCATCAATCTCAAGCTCATCTTTCAACTTCAACATAGCCTCATCTTCAAGCCTGGACAAATGATCAACCACCTGATTTTTAGTATCTTTATGATCCTTGACTTCAAAGTCAAATTCTTGCGACAATAGTATCCAATGAATTAATCTAGGCTTAGCATCCTTCTTCGCCATAAGATACCTAAGAGTTGCATGGTTTGTGTGCACTATCACTTTGGTTCCAAGCAAATAACATCTGAACTTTTCAAATGCAAACACCATAGCTAGCAGCTCCTGTCTGGTCACAGTATAGTTCTTCTGGGCAGGATTCACTGCTTTACTAGCATAGTAAATTGGGTGAAGAATCTTCTCTCATCTCTGGCCTAAGACTGATCCTAGCGCTACTCCACTAGCATCACACATCACCTTAAATGGCTTAGACCAATCAGGTTTAACAATAATGGGGGCTGAGATCAACTGTAATTTTAGGCACTCGAATGCCTTCAGACACGCCTCATCAAACACAAACTTCACATCCTTCTCTAGCAACTTGCACAAGGGATGTGCAATCTTTGAGATGTTCTGTATGAACCTGCGATTGAGCCCAGCATGCCATAAGAAACTTTGAATACCCTTCACTGAGATTGGAGGAGGCAATTTTTCAATAACCTCAATCTTGGCCTTCTCAACCTCAACACCATTTTTAGAAATTTGGTGCCCCAACACAATGGCTTCTTTGACCATGATATGGCACTTCTCTAAGTTCAGTACCAAGTTGCACTCTTCACATCTTTTCAGAACACAACTCAGATGGGATAAGCAATCATCAAATGAATCACCAACGATAGAAATCATCTATGAATACCTCAATAGTGTCCTCCACCAAGTCTGAGAAGATCGAAATCATGGATTTCTAAAAGGTTGCTGGTGCATTACACAATCGAATGGAATATTTTTGAATGCAAATATCATATATGGTCAAGTGAAAGTGGTCTTCTCTTGGTACTAAAGAGAAATCAAAATCTAACTGTATCCTGAGTACCTATCTAAGAAGTAATACCATCCTCTTCCAGCAAGACAGTCTAACATTTGATCCATGAACAGCATCGAAAAATAATCCTTCTCAGTCTATGTGTTTAGCTTTCTATAATCCATGCAAACACGCCATTTTGTAACTGGTCTCATCAGAATCAGCTCGTTCTTAGCATTAGGAACCACAATATTCCACCTTTTTTTGGCACACACTGAACTGGACTCACCTACTTACTGTATATACTCGGATAAACCACACCTGTGTACAACCACTTGATAATCTCCTTCTTGACCACCTCTTGCATAGGCTGGTTCAATCTGCACTGATGATCACTACTTCAGATGGAATTTGTTTCGAGCTGAATTTTATGCATATATATTCCTGGTAGGATACCAATAATGTCAGCCATAGACAACCCAATGGCCCTCTTGAACCTATTTAATACATACATAAGTGCCCCACCTTTCCCTTTACCTATGATAGCAGCGATAATTACTGACAAAGTATTGTTGGCTCCAAAGAACACACATTGCAAGTGTGATGGAAGTGCCTTCAGCTCCAAGACTGGAGGCTCTTCAATAGATGGTATGGCTGGTGGGGTTACTCTATTCTTCAAGTCTAGATCAAGATTCTTTGAAGCATAATAGTAAGATCTCATACCAGTAAGCGCCTCCACCATGTCAGCATACTCATCGATGTCGTCCCAATAAAAATTCATGATCACGGCTACTAGTGCTTCAACACTAAGTCATTTTTCAAACGAAATTAACAAATGTTCTTCATTCACAACAAAAAAAATTGAGACTACCCGCATGTCATCATGGTGCTTCATTAGATTGGCACAGGTCGAAAGTAACTTTCTCATAATTCAGCTTGAATTTTATTTGCCCTATGTCCAATTCAACTAAAGCATATCCTGTGGCAAGGAATGGTCACCCCAAGATAATAGAGACCTCAAAATCTACCTCACAATCTAGAATCATGAAGTTTGATGGGAGGATAAAGGACTCGACTTTTACAAGTACATCACACAAGATACCTACTGGCCTTTCCACAGTGTAATCTTCCATCAATAGCCCTATTATCGTCGGTGTGGGGGCTCCCAAGACCAACTGTTTGAACACTGCCAAAGGCATTAGATTGATACTTGATTCTAAATCACATAACGCCTTGCAAGAATAGAATTCCCCAATCATTCAAGGAATGGTCAAAGCTATAGGATCTTTCCTTTTTTGCACAAGAGAATGGGAAGCTGTTGTACTACAATGTTGCAAATTATCTGCAGGCTCAAAACTGATAGTTCTATTTTTAGTCACCAAGTCCTTCATGAACTTTGCATATCCAGGTATTTGTTCCAACACTTAAACTAAAGTAATATTGATTGAAAGCTGCTTTAGCATAGAGATGATTTATTGATACTTGCCCTCTTCGGCCTTCTTGGCCATTCTTTATGGGAAAGGTGTAGGAGGTCGAGGCATAGGCTTTACAACTTAAGGAATATCCTTTTCCTTTGTTTTGGTGGTAGCTGGCTCCTTTTTAATGCAGCTCTCTTCACCACCCTTTACCTCAGACTCAACCACAACTTCCGCTTTATTGTTTTCAAGCTCAGTTTGCTCTTTAACAACTATAGGGACCAGGAGTTCAACAATCTTCTTTCTGCTTTGAGTAGTCACCGCCATGCAATGTCTATCATGCTTTAGATTTTGAATTGTATCACTTGGAAGAGTACCCTTTTGATGCTGTTTTAGGGTTGTGGGGATTTGCCCCAACTTTGTCTTGATATGCTTAATGGCGACTGCATGTGACTCTAGTTTTTGATTCATTCCTGAGATATTAGCACACATCTCTTTCAAGTTACCATCAGTACACTCAACCTTCTATAACACCTTGGACAACATCTCTTTGACTGTTGGCTGCTCGGATCCTGCTTCATGGTTTCTAGGAGGGATATACAGGCTAGTTCTATCATTCTTGTATCCATCCCTCTTATTCCATCCCTCTTGTTCTAGTCACCATCTCTATCTCTACCCCTTCTCCTGTCTCTATAGCCAAACTGATTGTAGTTGTCATCCCTATCTCTATTATTATCTCTATCTCTATTTTGACCTTGATTTTCTTAGCCATTGGCCCAGAAACCTGCCACTTGATCATTCAGATAGTTAGCTTCTTCATAAGATTCATGCCCATCTTGTCTTGGTTCCTTCCCCTGTGAACCTACATCATTCACCTTCTCTGCTCCATTATTCAGGATTTGCTTTGCAATCAGATCCACACTCATCTTTAATCTTGCAACCTCTTATCTAAGCTCTTGCAACTCCTGCTGGTCTAAGTATTTCACCACAACATAAGTTCTTGTTGCACTCTCAGAATCTCTAGTATGCCAGGCTCTATTTGTCTTTGTTACTACATCAAACATATCAGAAGCTTTTGTGAAGGTGTTTTCCATGAACACTCTCCTCGTTATTGTATCAATAACTGCCTTGGTGTTTGCATTAAGTGCTCTATAGAAAATCTCCATTAAATGATTAGGAGGGATTTCATGATTCGGCACCTATTTTAGCTTCTTATTAAACATAAGCCATGTCTCATATAGCGCCTCAGTGCTCAACTGCTTAAAGTTATATGTCTCCTACTTGAGCTGCAACATCTTTTATTAAGAAAAAAACCTCTCCAGAAACTGACTCTTCAGTTCCCTCCATGTAAATATTGAACTATCAGGAAGCTCAGTAAGCCATAATGTCGCTTCTCTGGTCAAAGAAAATGGGAATAACTGCAACCTGATAGCATCTTTGTCTACCCCTGGAAGGTTGTACGCCTTGTAAATCCCCACAAAGTTCACCAAGTGCAAATTTGCATCATCAGTGAGTTTGCCAGCCAATAATCCCTTCAGGTTCAGCAGTTGGATCATAGTGCTAGTGATGTCAAACTTTATACCATTGGGTAGTGGTGGCAATACTATAGGGCCTATTGTCTCTACATCATTGATATCATCATCAACAATATTGTAGCGAGAGATGTGTCGGGGTGGTTGAATTTGGTGGCCTCTTTGCCCTCTCGGTGCAGTTGGATCTTGAGGTACGTTGCATCTAGCTGCCTCGTCTCTTACATCTTCATCAAGTGCGGCTTGATAAGTAAATTCTTTCCTTGCTTGCCTTACATGTTTAGCTGTAGAATTTTGATTTGCTAGGTCTACAGTAACCTGAGTATCTTGTGCGATTTATGCATCTTCATCTGCCTGCTTATGCTATTCTTCAACCAACATCCAAGCTATGGCCTATTCTAGTGTCTCAAAAGCTCCATCTTAACCATATTTCTCAGAGTTCATTGGAGTTCGGGATCGAATAGAATCAGAAAATTGCCTTGACTCCTTCTACTGGGCATGCACAAGTGTGCAACCTGTGAAACAAATCAAAAACAACAAAAAAGTAAAATCAGGAAATAAGGACTAATAGTGAAATAAACAGAATCTCTCTTAATCCTAAATCGTATTCCCTAGCAACATTGTCAAAATTTGATACACCCAAATTACATCTCCAAAAGAAGCATAAAGCCGTCGATGTTCAACTATGGAACCAAAAAAAGATTGGGTCGATCCCATAGGGAATATGGTAGGACTAGGATCAACTATGTTTATTCGTGCTCTTAGCCATTTATTTCCCCAAAAGAGGGGGTTTATAATTATAAGTAATGGTTGTAATTAAAATTCGACCAAGTAACAGTTTTCAAATATTATAATCAATGAGAGAAGTGACTAGGGCAGTGTTCCCCATGAGTTCATAACGCAGAGAGGCATTGTACAAGCAATCTAGTCTAGTGCTATGCATGCAATATCAGTAAGTTA